>VZTB01011427.1:217503-230449 GCA_013397245.1 Thryothorus ludovicianus | reverse complement strand
TTTAATGGAATGCACAAGATGGCCCAAAATTGAGCCCTAGATTAAATTCCAAGTTACCTTCCCCATCAAAAGATGTCTGGAGAGGAAACAGAAATGAAGCAAGCTGTGCGTATCAAACGCAAAAAGTCTTTCAGTCGGCATCTGCACATGCTGCCAGTCTCTAGCAATAAAATCTGCAAACCCGATGCAAAGCACGAAAATATGCACTTGAGTGCATAATTCAGAACAGGCTTGGGTTTTCCACACAAAATTTCAAGTGTCCTTTTACCTTGACTGCTTGATACCAAAATTTTGAGGCTAAATATCTGAATGGCTGTATGTAATTCCAGAGCAATTCAGAGGCGTGCGTTTGCTCCGGGCCATCCTAAGCCCTCCAAGTCATGTTGACAGGGATTCCCCATGATGTGGGCTCATATATTGAGCAATAAAACTGACCTTCAGGGGTGGCCACATTGTCACAGAGTGAAAATTACAGCAGCTTCAAAAAGGATCAACTTTTTGTATTCAACTCTCCTAATGAGAGCAAGAGTCACAGTGGTATTTCATTAAGAAAGGCGTGAAGAATTTGTACATTTACACACCAAGGTTTTAGTTGGACAAGAAAATAAATGGCTAAAAAATTTAAAAGAAAAAAAAAGAAAAAGAACACTAGCAAATAATGCTGTTAAGTTTTCAAGACTCTATAATTGAAATAGACTGGTTCTCAAAGTTTTATTCATATATTTTCAAGTTATTAAGTATATCTGCATTATAAAATAGTTGGCTTGTTTGTTTTTAGGTTTTCTCAGTACATAGAATGCTAGTATTCTGAACAAATATGAGTAATTTTTTAAAATACAAAAGGCAAGAATGCTTCAGAAAATACAGTCAACTAAGTGAAAATGGGGCTTCAGAGATGCCATGCATTGATCACAGCAGCTTAATTACCTTAAGGCAAGTCCTTCCATACCTTCACAAAACAGAGTATTGTTAATGACAGTGACAGAAAACAATAACTACTCTCGTTTCCACTTTGAGTCATTTTTCTGTGGTTAATAAATTATACCCATAACAGTGTTAATAAGTTATGGTACGATGTCATTGCATTAGTTTGCATTTATGATGAAGCACTTCGTATGGCATTACCTATACCAGAGGAAGAACATAACAGGAGAGAGCCCTTCTCTGCTCTCAGAAGAACCTCCTATGCTAGCACCTCGATGGATACCCTAAGGAAATGCTGTCCCCTGACCTCTGCCTTGCTCTTACTTCTCACCTCTGCTGCTGGAGCACACCATGGCAAGGCAATTCAAAAACTTTAATACTTTTAATAAAACACAGCACTCTTAAATCAGTTCCCTTTCCATAGGAATAATACACAAGGAGTTAGAGATAAGGCAAATACGTGAAGTATTCAGATCAATTTACTCCTGTGATAAGGACACTGTCAGATCAACTCATCTTCCCTCAAGTTCCCAGAGGGAAACAGGAAGGCTTAGACTGATTGATGGGCTCTTCATCAACTACTGTAAAAGCTTATTTTTCCAAAAATTAAGAATAAATAAATGTACTCTAAGCTTAATACGATTTGATTTTTAAAGAAAAAGGAAAAGCAAAAGCTATTTAAATTCTTGAACCCAACTATGGCAGCACTGGTGAAGATAGAGATGGCAAAAGTAATAAACACACTTTTAACAACAGAAAGAAGCTCATGGCTTTAAATATATTCTTTTACAAATAAAGAAATACAGACCAGCAAACAAACAGTCCCAAATCAGAGTTCTGTAGTGTGGCATTTTAGTTATCTCAAGCATTAACTTGAAAAGCTGCTATTAAGCAAGACGGTTTTTTGTCCATTAAAGTTATTACATAAAAATTCAGTATAGTTTGAAAGAAATTTTTTAGAGGAATGCAATTATTGAATTGTCTCCAGTACCATGATACTTTCTATAGTAAAGCATTCCTTTTAAAAGCTTTTTTTCTGCTTTATATATACATATATACAGAAACTCCTTTGTGAAACACAGTGTCCAAACAGAAATGAGATATTCCATCTCAACAGAAATTATTTGCTTTCCATCAGTATTGAGTAAGAAGTAGCACTATTACATTACAATGGAGAAAAATCCCAAGTTATCTGCAGCCTCCATAAGCCAGCAGTGCAAAAGCTCATATGCTTTTACAGTAGGTACGTACAAGATAACTTTGTAGACATATTACTGGAATGGTTTGCAACCGGTGAAGATAATTTTGATTATTTCCACTTCAAAACTTCCTATATAGGTGCCACATCATTGAAAACAATCTAACCGCAGGGGAAAAAAAGTGTTGGGAAACAAGTCTGCTAATCTCTTCATGAAAATTAGACAGAGGAGGAGAGTAGTCTCCTGTAGATTAACTGAAGTCTTTCAGAGACAAAGACTCCAGTATTCTGAGCAAGAGAAATAAAATCCCCATAAAAACACCTTCACTTCCTTAATTTCTCTTTTTCCCTCCATGTTACAACTAGCATCATTTATTTGTATACTGAATTCGTCTCCGCTGCACCACAATGAAATACCTTTTAAAATTTAAAAGGAAAAGAAAATACCATGTTCCCACCGCAGCGTCATTGGACACCATAGCGCATGGAAAAATGAGTTGTGCCTTTGCAGTAATTTGACGAGAGAAGAACAAAAAGAATGGCAAAAAATAGAACAATACAACCAAGGCTTGAGGAACGCATCGGTTCAATATTTAGCAACGCATAAATTGAGGTTTCATTTTTGTTTAGGTATATTTTGATTAGAACTAATAAATGACTGATTTTTCTTTGGTTCTTTGCAACAACAACATATCACCCAAAGAGCTTTATTCTTTATTCCCTTCTCACATAGCATGCCAAAGACTGTCTCAGTTTACGAATTAGCATTTAAAACTACTGTAGGTTATCTAACAAGCATTCAGATTCAATAGTACTTTTGACAGCAGTAAGTAAAGAGCCTTTTAACATCTTGAACACATGTGCTTGAAAAAAGTAGTTGCATCAAAGCAGTTCAAAGACTGCAGACAAAAACCAGTTAAAATCCAGTTTGCTGTGAGATGATTTTAGTGTGGTGTAAACAACCTTTCACGACTCCCCATGGGAAATGTTGTAAGACTATGTTCAAAATGAATCAGGCATATTTATAAAGATCATGAAGTGGTCAAATGCATTTGCATTTTTGGCAGATCCACTCCATGGGTACTACTTGCTACAGTCTGTAGAAATCTCAAATCTCACATCAGCATTGACTATAGTGCTTTATTATTTATTACATGTTATGCTAAGTACCTGCGAAAGGGGACATTCCTTGGCCAATGAACTCTGGTTCATATCCTTCAGTAAGTCCTTCAGAGCATTTCTTACTGTTGTGTGAGACCATTGTTCAGGAGGCAAGTCTTCTAGTTTAGGGCAACTATTTGAAACACAGATTAGAAAAGGGATTATTACAAGATTGCATCCTGCTGCAGAACATTCCTTTAAGACAGACAGATTTCATTTTGCGCATCAAGCAGATGCATCTGGAGATTGCTCTCGGTCTCCTGATTGTTCCGATTAGTTAATTACTTTATACAACACATCTGCTGTATTGATGCATGAATTATACATCAGCTGCATGTGGCGACTATTTTTTCATGTTACTTCTACCTTCCTGCTCTGATGCGCTTGGTAAAACAATTTAAGGTGTAATGCTTTCTCACGACTGATCATGAAAAGCATTAATATATTAACCGTTTTTTCTTTTTTGTTGCTGTGAAATTTAAGAACCTAGACAGCAACAATAAGTGTGAGCAAGTCATTCTTTTACAAAATGCACACAGATGGTACTGTTCATGATATGCAAAAATATTTTTCTCTTAAGTAAACTTTATGTAAAATGCCTTCTTGTAATGCATCATTTAATTGACTAAAATGCAATATAGTTTTAATGAGATATCCAAAGAAAATCTATGTATCAGAGCTATAAAAGTTTTCAGCAATGGTATACTGTAAGTTAAAGAAGAATTAGAGTAAGTAAAAAGGAATTTAGGCAAGCCTTTGTACTTTGAGCATAAGGCACAGTGGGAATTAAATACAAGCAATATTAACAGCTAAGAGCAGACAAGTAACAGTTCATGTCCCAGAACTGGTATATGACTTACCTGTGTAACTGGATTTTCAGTGTGACCACATGATACACGTCTTGCAGCATGTCTGCTACTGTAGCATCAGGGGCATCTGTCACATAGGAGAGTGGAACTGGATTCCACTTCCCAACCTGGATAAGCCCTGCAGGATTGTAATTTTCGGAGGGGAGGGAGAGTGGGCAAGAAGGGTAGGAAAAATTGAAAGAAAGTGATTTACCTAATTCCTAGGAGCGAAAGAAATACCTGATTTAAACAAGATCACTACCTTTGTTTCTAACCTCTTGGATCTGGCAAAACAAAAGAACATCCCCCCTCCAAAAACCCCCACCCACACACCACCAAGGATAGGCCTTATCTATATTATGAAATTATACAAATGCTTTTTTTTTTAATATGCATAGAAGTATATTTTCATAAGTTCCCATGAATTCAACGATATAAATAGGTAGCACTCCTCCTAATAAATTAGAAAGGTTTTTGCAATGCAAGAACTGAGCACAAAAAAAATTACTTTGCAGTCTATAAAACCATCAGGAACAAAATAAAAGAAACAGAGCTGGATATTCAGTCATAAATGCAAGTTGACTCTCAACAGTCCATCTGCTCAAATATGCTTTACACTTCCTTGTGGATCCTCAGTGGAGCAGATTATTAAGGTCAATAAGCATACTAATGATTCAGTTGAAGTCTTTTTTCTTCTTTAAAAAAAAAAAGAAAGAAAAAAAAGGAATTTACCTCCACATTCCCCATAAACAAAATGTGCACTAACTAAATAAAAACACATCAAGGAAAAAAAAATACAGACACAGAATCTGCAAGAAGTTTAAGAAGTAAAACCTGCATTGCATTCCTGAAAGAAATCCTGCCCCTCCCCCAAGACCCCACAAACAAACACAATTCATTGTACAATTTCATAATCTTATTTACCTTTTGCTTGGGCAGCAGAGCTGTGAGAATATCCAAGAGATAGCAATGCCATTTCAATCAGCTGGTTGAAAAGCATATCCTTCCTCACCAACACAAATTCTGCATGCTCCTCCTTAGAATCATACTCAATAGCATTTTCATAATGTTCCACTACACAGAAAACTGGAAGCATACTTCCTATTAAAAAAATTAAATTTGACATATTAAACCTGAGTTATAGTAGAGTAGGTGGGTCTATACAGAGTTATGTAAATAAAACCTGTACGAACAGGCAGAGGAGACATCAAGAATCATCACAAATATTTGATCAACATATTCCCCGAGTCCTTTCCCCTCACCCTCCCCAAAAAAGAGAAAGTTCTACAAAATATATATATCCCTAAAAGGCAGAAATGTAAATTTATCTCCCTTGATCAGATACAAATTTAAAGAATTACCTTCTATAGAAATAACAAGGTTGACTGAAGAGAAGTTGATTCTCTCTGTCCTGCCTGATTTGTTGTGAGTAGCAGGCAGCATGAGAACCTAAATACATACTGCAGATGTCTTCACTGTAAGCCATTTTAGTACCAGCACATTATTTTGTTTGTTAACATTAAAACTTTCGTAGTCCTGCCAAAAATATTTAATTGCTTTCAACATCAACAACAAATCACCTTGTGTGTTATATATTCACTCTGAAAAGAGTACACAAGGAAACAAGGCAAAAGTTAACACTAATTCGTGCTTCATTCACTGAGTGCACTTGAGCACTACTTTCACTCGCATCTTTAAGGAACAAATCATGATTTCAATGCCGCTTTAAGAAGTGTACCTGCAGTTCAGGCTTATTTTTGTTGTTCTTGTTGTTGTTGTCTCCGGCACTTTACATCCCACAACTCTATTTTGGCATGCCTGAAAGTTAATTACTAATTTCCACTTTTGTAGTATCATATGGCAAACCCTTCCATACACTGCACAGAATATTAAGCAAACAATCTTTTTCCTTTCCTTCCTTTCTCCTTTTTTTTTTTTTTTAATTTATTTTATTTTTTTCCTCCCTTTTGATGACAGAGAGAGAAGTAACAAACGACCCAAGCTGTATAAGGGACAAAGTCTCCCCCAGCAATCAGATTCCTGGACTTCATGAAAATCCCTCCCAGCCTCTCAGATGGACACGGATGACACAATGACCTGTGGTTTTAAGCTCCAATCCTGTTCCGCTGTCTCCAGCAGCACAGGTTAGGATCTCTTAATGACAGAAAGCCGAAGGGTTAAAAGGAGATGCACAGAACTGTCTTATGGCAGCCTGCCAGAGGGGTATCATCTTTAGCATAAATGATGACAAGGGTTATTTTAACAGGGCACCCAGGAACTCCAATTAGTCCTACAATGTTAATGCCTCTATAACCACTGCCCTCTAGACTTACGGAAACCTCCTAACCTGCTAAGGTGCACCAGACAAGCTGCAGTCTAACAGGAAGCTCTACTCTTGACAATAGAGTAAGACCACGTCTCCTGATTTATGCTGTAACGTATAGTAAGAAATCATGATAAAAAAGATACCTCTTAAGCACGTATATTTAAACTACATCTGTTCACCAGAGAGCCAATCTCTGGCAAACAAACCCCTTCAGGCTTGCAAGGAAAAGCTCACAAACTCACTTCAGTTTGCCCAATAGGCTCAGCATGAAAGACTGAAAGACAAGAGCAAAAGCTTGCCAATATTTATATAGTGCAGGAAGGAGCTTTTTTTGGGGTTTTTTTTTGGTTTTTTGGTTTCGTTTTTTTTAATATAATCTGAGTGAGACTGGTCAGGAAGGGAGAGAAGACCAAAGCAAAAGCAGTACATGTAAAGCAGTGTTTACTTCACTGGTTTTAAATAAGCTGTGGATATACATGGTTCATCTGCAAAAAGGTGGTGGTTTTTTTGGTTTTTTTCTCCCTTCCAGGCTCTCACAATTGATGTTTCACCTACAACCATCTGACTCAGAGTAAGGGCTCAAAATTCTTAACTAGTTTCATCAGTAATTCCTGAAGATAAAGTATAAGAAAAGCTTCATTCTAACAAACAGTGCAAATACATCCAAAACCAGCTAAAGCATATTTGTTTTCCCCCTTACTAGCTCCTACAAATTAAGCTATGATCAGACACAACACTCAGGTATTTTGCTGCTTATCAGCACCCTTTTTTGCCAGGTACATGGTTTCCTCAGTTGCAGCATTTTGGGAATTGGTACTTTAAACAACACAGAGAGCCTCCCGGCCAGATTTTGAGGCACAGCATAGATTAACAGAGGTGAATCCTGGTAGTGCGGCACAGGTATCAGCTGACTACAAATCAAGCCACTAAATCTTTTAGCAAACTGTCACTAGTGTCCTTCTGTTAATGTGAAAGATGTTATACAGGAGAGCACAATCTCAGCTGGCTGATCACTCCTGCTAGTACTTGGCAAGACCTCCAAGTGCAGCAACTTCATAACCTTCTAGTATTAAAGGGGAGAGCATTGGTCAGTGCTCCCTGCTAAAAATACAGCATGATTTAAACCTGAAGGCAGTGTTAGAGCTTTTGCTGAAGGTTTACGAGTCTGTGTAAACAGCACGTCTGCCATAAGGAGCAGTGAAGTCTGTAGAATCCTTGTCTAAAACTGTCCTGGCATTAAAGTTTGCTGTGCAAATATCACATAATACCAGAGACAGCTGAAATCTCCTATTTAGGAATTTATGGAACTTATATGTTTGCAGGCGTCAGAAAGTCCTTTTTATACAGCCCCACTGCTTCACCGTACCATGTTAATGCACTCTGTTTGAAAAGCCGTAATAAATTATATTTTTAATGCTCTTACCCTGGCTTTCTTAAGATGCATACATTCTTGGCAAACAATCAATAAATAGGGTAATCATGAGCAGAGGCCAAAGAATTTGCTGAAGTGCTGTTTTTCCATTTTTAATAGATAAAGATCTAACAATACGGACTGCTGTGTCTGTTCATTTCAGGATCAATATATTCTTTGTTTTCGCCAAACCGAGGAAAAAATAAATGATTGTACGATAAATGTTATGCATCAGACACAATGAAATTCCTCTGCCTTCTAACTTTGTGCATTTAATAGTCTTGGTTACATTTTGCACTTTGCTTAGCAAATACAAGAAAAAACTGAATTATAAACATAACTGATTATCCTAGGAAAAGTAGAGGCTGTTTTAAGATATATGCCAAATTACATGCAGAACATTTTGATTTAAATTAGCAAGCCTGCCGGACATGGTCAAAAAGACTTACAAATTTTGATAAGTAAAATTTGTATATTATTGTCCATTAAAAGTATTTTCAATGCAAACAAAAGCCATCCATATACAAACATCAATGATTCTAAATGTGCCTTTTCCTTGTGTAAATGTCTAATTACAGCAAACCAGCCACTGAAAAATATGACACCCAAGTTGTTCATTGTTCAATAATGAATTGTACTTAAGAAAATAAACTGCGAAGATTGACATCATAAATGACTTTTCCAACGTGATACCTAAAGATTTACACTCTCTCCTTTAAACCAACTTGCAACTGCTATGGAAATACTGCTGCACTTCCAATCTTAGGACCATCATCAGAAGGAAAGGTGAGAATTTGTTTTGGGGGTTCAGTATTTACTCTTACATATTTTTGCATTTCTTAGCCCAGCGCTTACTCAAAGAATTAATGCACCAAATTACTTACATTTCAATGTAAGAATTTTCTTTAATCAGAGCAGCTAGCCTTTACCTTAACAAAAATCAGACTCCACCCTGAAAAGCAAGATGCTCCACCCAAGAATGAACCTTACATTTCCCAAATGTGATTTATATCAGAATTGGGAATATACAGTATTTTAGAATGGAGATTTTAATCTTGAAATATAAATGAAGTAGAGTCTGTAAAAGTATGCTTCCCCCCAAAAATATTATAAATCATATTTCTCGAATGCATAATTATCAAAAGTGTTACCTTTTCTAATATTAGTTTTCATCAGGTGTCCAGAGTGTTTTAAAGGCACTCCTTGCATTTTAGTTCCTGTACTTCCAAGTCTTCCTCTTCCTAATGGGCTCCCATTCTGTTCCAAGCGCGCAATTTTGGCTGGTGGACCCTTCGGATCGCTTACATTGTTAGACATTTCTGAATGTTCTTTCCCCTGAGTTGCCTCGTTCAAATGATCCATACTCAGTCCCGCCTCTAAAGATCACCTGCCATGATTAAAAAAAAAAAAATATATATGTTGTACACGTGTGCGCATATGTATACGTACACAGCCTGCACATGTACAGAGACAGATAAATATGTATCATAAACTCATAAAGAAGAATAGATAACTATTTTAACTACAAAGAAATGCCTTTTTTAAAAGAAACAAACTTATTCTTCAAAAATTACCTCATACCCCAGTTTACAGAGAGATTGTATCATAATCTAGTGGAATGGTTTTTCAAAAGCCAACCAGAGTACCTCTTTAAAAAAAATTTAAAAAAACAAATCTTTGGAGATATTCTACTAAAACTGAGAAAGTCTAAAACCCATATAAGTGATGATGACTGTCAAGGTGTGTGCTCCAAGACAGTTATTGTTACAAATCTCACAGAAAGGTTTGTTATTAATCGCGGATGTTTTTATTGTGGAGAGAGAAAGATTCTAATGAAAAATTTCTTGATCTGTTTGATTATAAAATGGATGAACAACAATAGAGAGATTGCTAAAACTTTAGTTGAAGGAGCAACAGATTTATTAGAGATGTAGACTATTGTTCCTTTACAATTCCTCTCCCTCTTAAAAACAGAACTTAGAAAAGAATTAGACATTTAACTTCAGAAAGCAGTGGCGGGAGATGGTTGCTTTTGAGTTTCCTAACCAATATTATACAGAGTTTATCAACTTTTGCAAGGTTCAAAATATTCAATTTTTCAAATATTAAGCTTCAAGTGTTAAACAGAGTAGTTTATTCAATTAAGATAAATAACTGAATAGTTTCTCACCAAACATAAAGCTGGGGAAAAATCCTCCACAATTTATACAGTACTTTTGATGCCCTTAAATATAAAAAAACCCCAAAACCTGTGTGATGCTGACACCTATTTTAAACCAAAAAAACCAGAATTTCAATAGCAAATTAAGAAAAGGTTTATATTATCATGCTTGTACTTCCCTTTTTAAAAACTTTTGAAACCTCTGTCCATGAACAACAATTACAGCTAAATCACTAAAATTCTCCCAAGCCTACAACATAACAGAGTAAGTTTTAAGGATTTTTGCCACTCATGAGAACCTGTTTTACCAACTATATTAAAAAAATCTTTCTGAGAGCAAAGGCATCTTTTTGGTTATGATTTGACTAATCAATACTGTTGTGATTGTTAGGCATTTTACATACCTTTCCCTGACAGGGAAAGGTATAACTACACAGAGAATTATGTTATACATATACAAAAATAATATAATCACTAAGGACAGGTCAACAGACACTAATCTTTGAACTAGTATTTACATTAGCAAGTACAAATACTAATACTAGAGAAGTCATATTTAGAAAGACTGGTGTGAATCGGATAATTGCTACTTTCTTTCAGTTGCTTACTAATTCAATACATTTTCTGCATATTTCATAGCAAAGTTATTAGAGCCTAAATATCTTGGAATCTTTATATATATACACTTCGATGTCGCCAGTATACATGCCAATGATAATTTTGTAGACTATTTTTTTCTTGTTTGAACATCACGCTGTTTTTCCCGATACGGTGAAGCAAGAGGCAATGTATTAATTCAAACCTTTACAAGCAACCTCAAGAATGCAACCAAATAGATGAAATTCAGACAATCGTTATTTTTCTTTATGCCGTTAGGTGACAGGCTAAGGTTCACCATTCATCTTTATCCCATCTGTTTTAGGTCATGTGTCTCATTAACAGTAAACATGCCTATTTTAGCCACTTTTCAAAAAGAATTTTTTAAACTGTGCTAAGTGTAACCTAAGCAAAGAATTACAGACTCAAACTCCTAACATCTTCCGATGTTTCTAACAATGCTAACATTCCATAGGGCTGCTATTCTGAGACTGGTCTATCTCAAGAAAAAGAGGATTAACAAAAAAAAAAAAAAAAGAAAGAAAAAAAGGGGTATGTGGGGGGGAAGAGTAAAAGAAAACACACACAAAAAAGCTTCGAACAAGAAATTCCTCATCACTTTTGGCAACTTCAGAAGTACTCTAAGGCACGAAGGCTCTTTGCTACAAAAAGTATCTAGTCATCATGAGTCAGAATCGCACTACATCATGTACAGTGAATAAAAGTGATAGATCGCCACTTAGTTAATACACTGACTGCAACCAAAACACCAAATGGGTCATTTTCGCTTGGCCTGAGAATACCCACCCATCGGCATCCTTTCACCGCTTAGTCATCTTGTAAAAAGCTTTATGTTACAAAGCAAAATTACATGCACATAAAACACCTAATTTACTCATTTAAACTCCATGCCCAAGGCTAAAGTTCACTGAAACCTCAGTTTGGAATAGTGATGAGCAACAACCAGCATGGCCTGCCCAGGGAGAGGGTGGCAGGAAAGACCTATCATCTCCGCCGGTTCCAGGCCAGGAGTTTCCCCGGGTTTCACATTTAGGCATCTTTCACAACTACAAGTTTTCATCACAGATCAGTGAGAGAAGAGCACAATTTCAAGGCACAGTTTCCCGGAGCCGGCGTACACGTACAGGCACACCGCGCAATTTCTGAATGAGAGTCGGTGCCGTATCTCCTTTTGTCGCGATGTAACGCTGCCGGTATTATATTATTTCTTTCTCTCCTCCTGAATCAGCCCCCTCCCCATGCCTTTCCCCTCCTCTTCCCTCCCTCCCCCATAAAAACCCATAATCACATTTGAGAGAGGCTCCGCACTTATCCGTTCCATATGGCTCTCACAATCCAGGCCAAGCTTTCCCTGTGACCTTTTAAAGAGACAAAGAAGCAAAGTACTTATCTAGAAACAGAAACACTGCAGTTTTCTGAGTGAAATTAGCAAAACCGACCCGAAACTCACCACTTCAAAACTTGACAGCATATAAATAACAAAAACAAAGGAGGTTTCCTTTGCAGCCCGAGCTCTTGAAGAGGAAGAAGTTCAAGACTGATGTTTTTAGGTCCCCCCCTTTCTGAAGGGGGGCGGGGGGGGAGGGGGGGGCGCAGCAGACCTGAGGACTACTTCCCCTAATATTCTCTTATTTTTTTCTTTTTTTTTTTTCTTGTTGCTATTTTCCTCTAGGCGGGGAGGGGCAAAAACAGATAGCGAGAAACAGAGTAGCCATGAGCAAAAATGGCAATGGACAAAAAAAATAGAGATTAAATATCTTTTGAGAAAGCCAGTTTTCGAGGTTTAGCAACGGAAGACAGAGCTGCAGATCAAATTGATCAGACAAGTGTAACGCTCAAAACGAGGAATCAATAATAATAATAAAAAAATAAGTAGCAGGTTTAGATTAAGGTGGAGGGTGATTTAAGTCTAGCTATCCTTTCAAAAATAAAACCAATGCATAAAGGATCAAGTGAGAAAGGGGGTTATAAAAAAAAAAAAACAAAAAGCAAAGAAAAAAAAAAAGCAGCTTTTCTATCCAGTGTGAAGAGCAGAAAGTCTACTTCTAGGTTGTCACTTACACTATTATTCTCCAATAGGCACCCAGAGGAGCAGCACACACAGAAGGAGCCCGCTCCCCTCCCCCTCCGCAAAAATATACACCGTAACAGCCCCCAAACTTTCTGCGGAAACCTCAGCCCCAGAGATCGCTACTGGAGATAAAAAGGGTAAAAAAAAAGTGGAGAGAAAATTGCAGGAAAAGGCACTAAAATGCCACTTTTAATCTCGCCTTTGCGGTCCGGGGAGGGAGAAAAAAAA
>VZTB01011427.1:200254-216030 GCA_013397245.1 Thryothorus ludovicianus | reverse complement strand
TAGCGCAGCCCCCGCCCCTCCGCGCGGAGCCTGCGCGGGCCGCGCCGGGCAGGTGCACGGCGGCGGCGGCCCTGCAGGTGGGGCCGCCCCGGGGAGCCAGCGGCCCACGCGGGGGAAAGAAGTTTGTCCTTCTCTCCGCTTGCCATCGATACTGACAGGGGTGAAAGAAAGGCACCAGCCACGTTTCTGAAAGGCGGCCGAGGCTGGGTGAAACCGGCCCCGCTCCGCGGAGGGCATTATCCACCGCGGCGCTGGTGGCCCCGGTGCGCCGCGGCCGGCCAGAGCGAGCTGCGTGGCGGGTGAGAGCGATAACATCGCTCGGGACGGCGGGATGCCACATCGCCACGCCACAGAACTGTCCCTGAGTCGAGTCCGCAGCGCGGGACCGAAAGCCACCCTGAAAGGTGAAAGCTAAAAGGTGGTAAAGTATTGACAAAATAAGTAACTGCGAGACAGACGTGGCTTTTTCCCATCATGCACTTGGTAGAAAGTAACCCAACTAGCCAAACTTGAAAGCAACAAGTTTGTACAAGCTGCGAGATAAGAGAAAAATTAAACTCTTTATTGATAAAATGCATAGCGTTTGAATAGACTGTGTCTAAAGGGAAAGTTGCATCATCGACCAAAGAAAACATGAATTACTGCATAGACAGGTATATAACCAAAATGTTTAGGGCAGTAACTTTGAAACAACCGACAACAAAACAACAATACAAACATGAGGCAGAAGTAGGTGAGTGAGAATGCTAATACCAGTCCTGTAATACACAAAATAATATGGCCTCTGAACACAGAAGGGGCAAATCATTTAAATCTATAAAGAGAAAAATTTGCCCTACGCATATATTATTATTAAAGAAGAGGAATACATCAAGACAAGGTAAAGAATCACATTGATGTTTACTAAAATAAACACAAACAGCATATAGAACATGCAGGAAAAAGAAAATGGTAATAGGGCAAAATGCATGAAATATTTATCATATTCTACAGTACATAAAATAGATTATAATCTCAGAAGCAAAGAAATGCAAGGCTGGAAAATGAATACACTGTTACATAATACTATTATTCAAAGCAGAGCAAGTGGAGGTGGCATATGTATGAAACATGGAAAGTTGTACCTATGTTGTGTATCTTGAAAAGGGTTACTAAGATCATTACTGAGATGCCGAAAAGGAAAAATAAAAACCAAAACCCAAAACCAAAGAAACATGTTTCCCGAAGAAAAACAAGGGAAAACGTAGATGACATCTTCCATAACATATGATCAAGAGGTAACTGTCTAGCGGGCTGTTTGTTTAGAAACCAATCTTTTTTCAACCTGATAGACTATCTTTAAGATATATATATATATATGTGTGTATATGTGTATATATTTCCCAATACATTTGAATACTTGGAAGAAAACTGTGTTAACTATTCAAACTTTGTGGGCACAATGGGAAATATCAATGTCTTATTTATTTTCAGAAAAGCCTGATAAGGTAAACTTAAACTTCAGCAGTAAGCAAGACTGGCCATTAAAGAAGAAATCATGAAGGATGTGAGAGTTTCAGCTGGCAGTATGCTGCCTGCAGCATGATGGAGGAAAAGGACATTGAAGATAATTTAAGAGATGCAGAGCTCATTAGAATAGAGCAAGTATGATCTGAACAAGATTTGAGACTAAAATACCACCTTATAAAAATGATTACCAGATATGACAATAACAAAAACAACAACAACAAAAGATTAAAATCTTCTAAAATAATTTTTGCTTTTGTGTTCACAAATCATTCTGTTCATGGTATATAAAAAAAAAAAAACAACAAACCCAACAAAATGTTTGGATTAAAACAGAGATTAGTCTAAAAAGCAGAGATGGTGAATTAAAGGAGCAGGGAGATAACAATCTGATAATACAGGAGCACAGAAGGCCTAATAATGATATTATTACACACACTAACCAAACACTGACAAACAAATATTCTGTTAATTATATAATCACGCATACGCTTCCTATGCTGGAGATAAATTATTATGGAAAAGAACTCTCTTCTTGAAATTGCATATATGCACTAAACCTTATAAACTCCCTACCACATGGACTAATCTAATTCCCATACACCACTTATGCCTGGTAAAGTATTTACTACAGACTTGGAAAGCTAAGTGTGAAACCCTTGCTTTGACTAGAAAGCACAAATTACTGAAGGCTGCTACGTCTTGACAGATAGACAACAATCAGATATCTCTTATCAATACCAAACTACTTGGAAATAATTCAAGATACAGATATCTGATTTTCATTTGACCTATTCCAATTTGCACTTCGCTGTGTCAACTTTGATATTAAAATGTTCAGCTAGAATAAAGATATTTATAATAAAAACATATATAAAGAACAGAAGATGAATAGATATTGTCATGGATACGTATGCAGGCAATCATTTAAACATGCGGCAATAGTAACATCACATTTTTCATAGCTTCTAGTCAACATACAGCAGACAAATATATGCTTAATAAAGGTTATTAATCCTTAATAAAGTTGTTGCACTGTTTTTATTGTATATAAATGCATTTTGCCCTAGCTTATGTTAAAATAAGACAAATATTTAAAATGTTGGGCTGTGTATTTTCAGCCCCATGGTGAATTAACTCTTGAGCAGCAGTCTCAGTAGCTGCAAAGCAAAACAAATTCTCCAGTGTGGCATGCTGCCTCAGTGCCTTCTAAGGTCTCTATTCCAATATTTTCTTGTTCAAATAAATTAGGAAATACGGGCCCAAACCTTGAGGCTTGGCTCTTGTGCAATGCAAACAGAAATGACCTGGCAGCAGAGCAAAACCAGCATGGCTGTCTATTCTCTTTTATCAGATTTCTTTGGGGAGATCAGGCTGATTGGCTTTTACACATATGTACTTCTGACAATGCTGCAGCCCTTTGGGCAACCCGTAAGCACCATCCCCCGTGCTGGAGGTGATGCAGAACTGTGCAGCAGCAATGGGACTGCTGGGAAATTCTCTTGGGGATTTGAATGCTTTTCTCCCCCTGCAAGGTATGATGGGTGCACATCTATGGGTAATGGTAACTGCTGGTAACTGGAATGGCAATGGCAGTACCGTTCCCTGGCTTTCTGAGGGTAAACATCTGTGGCCAGAAGGGGGGTGACGCCCCGGAGGGCTTGTGCCTACTTGCCACAGGGGTTAGACTGAAGTGTGGGTGAAGAGGAAGGAAGCACCCCACAGTCCTTTCCCACGTCTGCCTGTGCAAACCTCAGCACATCACCGCTGCCGTGCCAACGCAGTCCCACAGCCCTACAAGTTTTGCACCTTGGACTGAGGTTGTTTTTCAGTCTCCTCAGACTAACTTCCCCTTCACTTTGCCCTGAACAACAATAGTTGCCTGACACCGCTCAAATGCTTCAGCCAACCTGACTGCGGCAATGTCAATTTACATACGACCCAAGAATCCAATGCACACCAATGCGAATCACAGCATTCTGTGACATCCCCCACGCTGAACTCAAAAGTTACATACCAACCTAGATTTTTTTGACTGCAACCTGCCCCAGCCTGGATAGGATGCCTGTCAAAAAGCAAAAGTGCTATGAAATGAAATTCATAGCACTGAAAGGCATCGCACACAAGCTGTCGTCCCCTCTCACATTTTGCATGAGCAATTTCTGCTCGTTTGTGTTCTCTCACACACCATGTCCTGAAACAGTTACGTAAAATGAATATTTAACTTACGATAGTCAGCTGTATTGAACTGCACTTAATTGGTTATTAAGAGAAGTAAATTATCCTTACCGTATTCATCAGAGGTGAAAAACCTACATATATGGCTACATGTAGTGCATTCATTAGTTTACAGACCCCAAGGCCCCTGGGAAGTATCAGATATCTACACAGTGTCCCATGGTGCAACATTTTTTAGCTGGATGTCTCAGCTAGCTTGCAGATATGTAAAATCATATACAAACAGATATCTCCCTATTGATTGCCTCTGTGACGAGGCTCGTTTACTCCTGCAAATATTATCTGCAACGTACTTCAATCACGGAATCTTTTTTTAAAATGGAGTTGAATAAGAATATGCAAAATGTGATTTTGGATAAAACAAGTTACTTTTAGTCAAACTGCTGAACCATTTTATGCAAGTCATTTCATAGCTGTATGTCTATTTTGACCAAGATGCTTGTGCAACTGAAGTAAATACATACTTCTGCAGATGTGGCCCCAACAGTTATTTCAGTTCACCCCTTGGTGAGTCACGGAGGCAAAATGCTGGAAGAAAATTATGGAGTAAAATCCCAAGAAATCTGTTTAGCATGATGTAGTGAAGGGTGAACAAGAGCGCTAATGAGAATAGTGAGTCTTTCACCTCTGGTTGCCACAAGAAATCTTAGCTGCTTAAAATTGTAATAGAGAGGTGCCCACTTTCCCATAAAAGATCACAGCAATCAATATTAATGGTTAATCACATAAATCTTACTCTGTAGTTGCAGAGTCTCTTGCCTGCTATGTGGACAAACTGAGTTCACTTTCTGCTATCTATATTAGGTCATCAACTCCCACAGACACTGTCTGTGTTATTTAATATAAGCCAGTATATTTTACGACTGTGGATTTCAGAACCACTTCAAATAAAAAAACTCAACTTTACAAAAAGCATTTTGAAGACCATGCTCTCTTCCATTCTTAACATTAAACTAGGACCTTGATGAGTCATGCTGGTAACTTCCATGTGGCAACTACAACCGACTACTTCCAAAGAAAAGAACAAATAAAAAAATGCAATAGAGCTTTATATAATAATATTTTATGCAATTAAGCAGCTGGAAGAAAGGAGGAAAGTTGGCATCTTAGGATCAGCCAAGTTTCCCATGTCATAAATGTATGTTCAGCAGGTCACTAATTTCACAGCTTTCTCCCCAGAGGTATAATTTTTAGGTCTTTCATGTGAAGATGCTTAATGTGGAACACTGAGAGATGAAAAAAGAGTGGTTCCTGTTAAAGCCCTCATCATCACAGCACTAGATAACTCCTAGGCATGAGATGGGCATATAATTGTTACCTAAAAGAGTCAGTTGATAAGTGGTTATTTTAGGGATGTGTCTGAATATAAGCTCTATTAATTTAACAGTATGTAAATCATGATCCCTACTCATAGAAAGCCATAGTTCCTGTTAGTTTTACTTGTTAAAAGGAAAGTTACACCAAGTTATCTCCAAAGTGTTTTTCAATGTTGTTTGTAATTTTTTGACTGGTTCTCCTTTTTTTTCCCCGATTTGTGACTCGATTTCCCTCACTTCCAACTACTCTGCTTCTATCCGAGTTAGTATGCTTTTATGAATACAGAAATTTGATCCAACGATTGTGGGTAAGGATGAATTTCACAAAGCCCAAGCAAAGCTGTGCATTACGGTAGAAAACATCTGAACTGTTGCACTTAGCCCTACAGAGGATTTTTCAAGTATTATTATCTAGAGTTTAGATGTTCGTGCTGTTGAGCTCAAACCGCAGTGAGTTCTTACAGAGGGATTCTTCACCAACAGGAGAATCATCTCCTGTCATTGACCTGATAGTACAAATAAAAATCTACTGACACAAACTGAAAACATGGAAGAGTTTTAAGTCGAAGGAAATGGTTAGAACTGATTGATGAATTGAACTATGTCAAACTTTCATTATGAAACACAAAACCACATGAAATGTCCTGTTTCCAGTTTCATTATTAACTCAGAACTCTGCACAAGTTCTGCTACACTTTTTCTAAGGTTCAAAACCTTTTAAGTAAAACTGTGCATCTAATTACGGCCAAATTTGACAGGAGTCAATATTCACTGTACATGAAATACATGCAAAATGTGTGGTTTTGGCGTAAAACAAATTGAAAGTTGGTGGTTTTGGCCAAATTAGCATTTTCTTCTAGGGCTCCTTCCAATCTCAAACTCAGATGATTCCACAGTAACAAAGCTGAAATGAATGAGTTTTTCAGTTCTTTTCAGGAGCAATTAGCTGTTAATATTCACAACTCTTAAGGTACAAGATACCTGTTAATATTACTTGGTGCTAACTAAAAAAGGTTTAGCATATGCAGTGTCACTAAGATAAAGGTCATTTATAGATATGTCAGAGTATGCTTAGTTTAATGCAAACAACATAAAGCGAAACTAAGTAACTTCAAAATAATAAACATACTTGTTCTGATTTAGAAAAAAACCCAACAAAACCCCCAAAAAACCAAAACCAAACACACACACACACACAAAAAGAGAAATTACCAAAAACATATTAAAGAATTTGATGTGTTTATTTGCTTAAAGCAACTATGTTTCTAGATTTCCTGCTAAGTGGCTACAATGGAAACAAACCGAGATGAAGAGCAGCAGTTGGAAACCCCCTAGAATACAGTATTTTTAGGGCAAAATTAGGTTAATATGTATGACAGTAACTTATACTCAAGAAAACACTTGAAGGAAATGCTGTAACAAGTGTGTAAAAAGTTAGTTCCCGTGTTAAATACAAAAATTTCTCGGGAAAGATGTCTTCTCTGTAATTTGCTTCTGGCAGGTTATACTACAAACTCCTTCCTGTACCAGATTTTTCCTTTACAAATATCAGTAAAAGGAGAACTTTTGGAATATTCTGCTCATGAAAGATGCAGTGCATGCTCCCAATTATTTTTTCTTTTATAGGTATACAGATGGAAAACCTCTCTGCACCACATCTGCAAATGTGCCGCATCCACATTCTGGATGGGGCCAGGTGAAGAAGTGCTCCAAATTATTACAATTATAGAAAAATAACATCCAAATCAACTTACTCCCATATTTTTCAAAGACAAGACACTTTCAAATACAAGAATTGCTCAATATGCTGCCATAAATGAACAACACAGAAACACATCTCACATCTAAGCCTGTGCTTAAAACTCTTTTAGATAGTTTTGTATAAAAAGAAAAAGAAAACGTCTTCAGATCTTCATTTACTTAATTCCAAGTGGTCATTGCTGTGGTCGTATCACCAAGAGTTATTGTCATTTTTGCTTGATTTAGTTCTGTAAAAATCTTTCCATGACCACAAGAAGTATTGCGCTCAGTCCATACTGAACTTCTTAATAAAAAGCAGTAAAGCAATCTACCTCATTGTCAAATGATTGAAAGAAATTTAATTAATGCCTTTGGAGGGAACGCCTATATAAGTATCACAATCACAAGAATGTGCGTATATGCATATATGAATACATATGCCCAGCCGCAGTCTACCCTGTTGCTTTAATGTCATAACACTATAGTCCATGAGCAGCTGAAGGCAAAAATGAACTCCTGTAATTTAAAATATCGTGCTGACACCATTTTAAGGTCAAATTACATTGTGTAGTTTATTAGACGATTAAATGCTTGCTTCATCACAGGACACTTCAGCCCTAGAAAAGGCAGGCAGTATAGTAATGCTCACAGACAAACAAATTAAAAATAGTAAGTTATAAACAGGGGAAAATAAGTTTACGCCACACCAACAAACCCAAAAAGAAACAAAAAAACCCAAACCCAAAAAGCAAAAAACACAAAGACGCATGAAAAGCAGTATGCTATGTTAGATGTTTATCTATACATAAGAGACAGGTGTCACAAAAACAAAACAAAAAAATCACGAAGCTAAAGAGAAACTTTAACTCACCAGTTTCCATCTGTTATATCTGAATTCATGCATAATTGATTATCCATGACTGGTAAGTTCTTTTTTTTCACTAGCCTAACACAGTTTTCTAAACATTATGTGTTAAATCACCACCAAAGTAAAGGGTGTTTGAGAAACCGTAAGGGCAGAATAAAAATTTTTTAATGAAAAATAACATGTCAGTTAATAATAGAGCTGACCTATGTTTAAGAGAGAAATTTTAATCATGTGCATATTAAATATTAATAACCTATTCTGTTATTGTTATAATAAGGTTAAGTAAGCTTCTCCATGCTTAAGGAAAGAGAAAAAGTAGGAATATGTAACAGTGAAAAAAAGCGCTGAGAAGCAGAGACATAAGGAAAATGTGTCAACAATAAACAAGAGGAAATGAGAAAGAAGGAAAAGATGAAGGTGGAAACTAATCTCTATGTGTCATTATGACTGCCAGAGTACTGGCAAAGCAGCAGCATCCTTTTATTTCAATTTTAATCATTTCTGAATTTTAATACCCTGCTCCTTTTGTAATTCTCCTGGCATTCCCTATATGCATCCATCCCCGCCAAAACACCAGTGTAAATTAAATGGCACGCAACCACACCACTGATGTAGTTCTCCCAGTAGAACCAATTGAGTGACCAAAAAAGCAGAGAAGGTATGACTACTTTGTATCCCCATAGACTACTGGCCAATTAAGTGACTTAATGTTCTTCAATTCCT
Organism: Thryothorus ludovicianus; assembly: GCA_013397245.1. NCBI lineage: Eukaryota > Metazoa > Chordata > Aves > Passeriformes > Certhiidae > Thryothorus > Thryothorus ludovicianus. The sequence continues at coordinate 207,639 of VZTB01011427.1, read as the reverse complement.
TTAATTTTGAAAAGAAGGGCAGTGGTTAGGTAACCCAGCAATATAGAGCCATTAAAAAAAAATAAAGCAAGCCAGTAGTAATACAATAATCAGTGACCATCAGGGCCTGGAAAAATGAGTTTGCTCTCACTGGCACTAAGGAGCATCACATGATTATTTAATTACAGCTCTAATTTTTGTCTCGTGGATGGCAACATATCAACAATTAATAGGGCAAATAGAGGAGACTGCATTTTTAAAGAGACAGAACCTATACGAAATAGTGCTTGGTAATGCAATTTATCAGGCAGTATAATGCTTCTTACGGCATATCTGTCATCCTGCCAAACATATAAAGAAATTCTACTGGTTCATTTCTCTTGCATGGTATCTATAAAATTCTTCTGGAATGCTTAGAAAACAATAACTACACCTATGAGTATCCTAATTGTCATTTTAAGCGGCAATGCAGAAGTCGGTTACTTGTAGGGCTCGCAGCCCAAATAAAGTAGTGAAATCACAAGTTTCAAATGCAAACGCACAATGAAATTGTCTTGAAAAGATTATAACGAAATTCACCGGGAATGGCGAAAATGATTATGGTATTCAGTGAGTCAAGTGAAGAAAAAAAAGAAAGTCAATAAAATACAGTCAATGGGACAAAGATTGATTTTGACCGATTGACGCTACTGTGAGATTTTCTTACAAAGCGTACGGCAACTAGGGGCTCAAAACCTGTATCATACCGTTCCTGCACAGGACTGCTAGATAAGAAATGAAAAACAAGACCTGAAAGAAGATCTATGATACATATTATCGACTGAAAAGCTCTGCTTTAAAACAGCTGGATGCGGTTTCCCTTGTGCCTCATCCTGCAATGACGGCAGTGCGGAACCTAGGAACTGTGGGAAGTTCACTGTGTCGAGAAGCACTTTTCCCAGTTAGGGGAATCTGGAAACATATCAAAAGAAAAACTAATTTTATGCACCTTTTTGCAAATGTGCTCCCTTTTCCACAGCAATGGGTGGACCAAGCTATGAACCCCATAAATTTATATTATCCGGTGTATGTTTCAGACAATAGTCAATATCTGACACAGCAAAAGCAAGTTACAAATTTCCTCTCAGCAATAAACTGTACCTGTGAAAAAACTACCATACTGCACTTAGACGTTCTTTTTTAATCCTACTTCTCAATATAAAAATTAAACATGCTTATTCATTTGATATTCTAAAATCTATCCTTTGAACAAGCAAAGAAACGCTGAGTTTGGGCCCTTGCACAGACAAAAAACCCACTGCTAAACAGCAGTTCAAGTCTTATTGCAAAAAGTGTGACTAGAGAAGCAGTACTATTACAATAAATGCTCCATTCCTCCCTAAAATTGTGTCAAATTAAGTTGTTTTCATTGAAGTCATGAACATTCTGGATTGGAGATCCTAATCTATAATCTTAAAAAGAAAGCTGGCAAGCAAGAGCTTGCATGTAAAAGTAAATATCATTCTTTTTATGCACTGGTTACTATACAGATAACATGTCTCACAAAGACTGTAATTAAATGTCTAGTGCAGAAGTAACACTAAAAAGCATACAGTATTATTACATTACAATGAATCCTTAGAAGCTAAAACTGTCATTTTTAAGTTTTAAGATGCCTTTAATTATTCTTGAGACTTACATTTATCAAGGAAGCCCACCTATGATGAAAAGCACTAATGATTTAAAATCTTTCTAATACTGCTCTCCACAAAAATATTAATTTAATCTTTGATTAGAAACATTTTAAAACTCAGTCTGGAATTCCTCTCCACTTCAATTTTTGCCTTTGGTCCTTCTGAGAGACTGCATGCATGCACGCTCTCTCCCATTCTCTTTCCCCTCTTCTCTTTTCTGTCTTTTATTTAATGTAATAGAAGTAGGAATATAGGGTGTGTATGATATTTAGAACTTTCCTCCCTTTCATTGGAAATGTTTTTAATTACCTGGCTATTATGACCAGACACATATTCTAAGTGCAGTTACTGAAAAGGAAGTACCTTTCTCATACCTTTGCATGTGGGCTTGAGTTCAGAGCAGCGATTGTGGGCACTTCTGCTGAAAATGTTTTCTACTCTAGGACTGATTTACAAATATAAAGAATTACTTAATCCTTCAGTGTTCTATGAAACACGTATATTACTAATTTTATAGCTGAGTAAATAAACCAGGAGCATATTAAGGCCTCATTTCTAAACAGATAGTGAGCTGCAGCTTCCTTTTCCTTCGTATGAAGTTATGTGCTGAGCATTTTCAAAATCAGAGTTACACCATCAAGGACGGCAAACATGGCATGGGCAGTTGTTAACCCAAAATTACACATTTTTTTCAGGGCTGAAACCAGAGCCAGGAGTTCAGACACCAGAAAAGATTATGAGACAGTCCTCCAAGCATAGGTGGTCTGAGTGCATCACCACTTGTCTAGTGAGCAGCAAGTGTAACGACCCACAAATGATTGCTCCTGGCCAAATAAATCCTGTCAGAGCAGGATCCTGGGAAGACGAGGTGCACTTGAGGTTTAAAGCACCTCCCTCATCTCCTCAGGTCATATCATGTCATAATGCGCCACGGGAAAGAGATAGAGCAGATAGTCTCTGGAAGTTATGTAAGGCCAGCGCAGCTGACAGACGTGGCCCATCCTGATGTTCTGCACCCAGGTGCAGCTGGGGTGACCGAGGCCCATCTGCAGGCCAGCAGGCTCCTCTGCCTCTCTAACCTGCAGTTCACAACAGCCAAGCACGAGGCAGCAAGAGCTAACTCTTGTGAACCTACAGCTGTGCAGAGGTGTCACCAGCAAAGCTTTATAGCAGCTCAGAGACAGCAGCGAGCCTGCGCTCCGGTGAAAGCAAATCTCACAGCCCCAGTCCCAGCAAACACAAATGCACCGTGTATCACGGGGACATCAGTCTCCAAAGAGATTGCTGTGCACTGGTGTTCTAAATAAATAGCTGAAAGGTGGATCTTGGCACAAATGCTAAGTGTTAGCGTGTCCCTCAGCCCATCTGAACGCCTAATGCTGATCCTCTACAGGAACAGTGAAAACTAAGCTCTGCAGTGACACACCAGTGTGCATGGGAGCAAAGTCAGGCTCAGCAAGTTTAAAAGGAAATATTTAGAATTCAGACGGTGCCTGAGGTATGTTACTACACTCTACTACTGTACTCTACTATTACTATGCTGTTCCTAGTACACTGCACCAGATAAAACAGATTACGAGTAGATTACAACTGGTAGAGGGCACAAGGACCAGATCAGAACATATGTACAAGATCAGTGCTGGCAGTTCTCCTTAAAATGAATCTCTATCAACACTTAAACCTACTGAGAGCAATGCTGTGCAGAAATCATTAGAAAGCTGACATTTGCAAAGCAATAGAATGGATACCCATTATGTAATGAAGCGTTGGTGATAACTGTGGTAAACTTAGATGCCACAGGATGGCAAATGCTCGAAACCACCCGCGTTTTTGAAGGGAACATCATAGTATACCCTCTTGGAAGTAACAGTTACAAGTTATGGTCAGGGCTGTTCAGAGTTCATGACACCACAGACAAGGGAACTGACCAACAAGGCAACTTAGTGTTAAGTAAAATGCTTTCAGAATCTGAGGAAGAAATAAACCTCTCAGGTAGAAGTTATTAATGGAATCCTTCAACAGAGAATTTAGAGAAGCTTGTTGCAAACTGTGAGTTATCCTAAATGCAGTTATCTTCAGTTCAAACACTGGCTACTTGAACTCATTACTCCAAGATTAAAAGTAACATCAACAGGGCTTTCTGACACTGACTTTATAAAGTTGCAAAATTTCCGTATAACAGGCAGTAAGAACTGCAAGTTACTCTTTAACCGTCANTTTTTTTTTTTTTTTTTAGAATCAGTAGCAACTTTGTGACAACTAAAGTTTAAAAAATGCACTTGATTGCATAGTGACAGATTTGCAGAACATTTTTCATCACACACACATATGTGCTTTCAGTTATTAATAAAATGCTTCTGCCCTTAATCTGCCATTGCCTGAATATACAATTTCAGTGTCTTGGATAGACAAATACTGTTAAGGAATTCTGTTTTCCCTGTTTGAGATGCAATTCAATTACACCAAGTAAAACTGAATACTATGTCTTTAAAACTGGCTTCGGCTTGCCACAGAAAGGAATACCGAATCACTTTTCTATTAAGTTCCTCTTAGAGTGGAATGATAACAAAACTTTCTTCTCTTCCTCACCCCCCCCCCCAACCCTCCCTTTTTCCCTTGTTTTAAACANNTTTCCCCTTGTTTTAAACAAGGAAGAGCCAGCTGCCCTGGGTAACACCACAGGTAGATATTAAAATGGAGACAGCCATTATTTAGTGGCGACAGGAATATAAATACAGGCACTAACCTATAAACTGGTGTTTACTTCAGGAAAGTAAGTCATATTTTTTCCTCTGATTGCCGTGCTGTCAGTTTAATGCAGCGTAAATAAACAGTAGGTGCATGATAGCTTTAAGTAGAAAGTGTTCATTCCACAAGAGAAGCAGATTACTGAAGCCTGATGCCTATAACGGCAAAAACAGAACTTCCATTTTACCTGGCTAAGAGACTTGTGGCTTTTCTATTAAATTAATTTGTCAGAATTCTATGAAAAATATTATGCACTCAAAGAACTTTACCAAAAACATTCATTTTTGCAGCCCTCAACTTGAACCATTTGAAAAAACAAAAGCCAATCACTCCTCTGTAATTTCATCATCCCATCGCTCTAAATGAAAGCTTTATATAATCAACCTAATATAACAGAAAATAAAATGATATATAGAATTGCCTATACTTTGAGTTATTTTGTTCTTATAAATATATTCCCTGACTGAAAGTAAAAAAATTCCCCTTTGGAAAAAGCAATGATGTCTGAGAAGATTGTATATACACTCTACATCTATTAACATAAATTATAAGAAAGTAAAATGTTCCAGATGTGTTTAAACTGTTGTAGAAGGAAAGTTTGTGGCTTCACTGGATATATATTAAATATATCTAGAGAGAGCAATGGCAGTTATATACAAGAAGGCAATAAAATGCTTCACTAGAGTCTATGTTAAAATACCATAGTTCCTAGAAATATGACTAAAGCATTTCAGAAGTCATATTTCCTCCAGTTTTAATTCAGAAATCTACTTTAATGTATGTTTCTATATATTACGAACTATTTTATTAATAAAGTAATCTCCTTAATTTTGTTTTTCAAATACAGCTGGAAACCTAAGGAATTACTTCAAATTCCTCTGACAATACTTAGATTTTAAAAAAAATAGATGACATTAAAAAGGTGACAGTACTTTGAAAAATCAAGTCGTTGATACATTTAGAAGATTAGGTGGGGTTTTTTGCTGGTCTTTTTTTTAAGAACACCAGACTTCAGCTGCTTTTAAATGGCAGTTGCACACATGTAAACCCCTCTCCATCCCAAACCTGTAACATGGGAGAAACCTCTTTAAAGCGGTTTTAGAGCTGCAGGGCTGGATGTGCCCACGTCCCCAGCAGGGCTGAAGGTGGTGGCTGGTGCCGGTGGGATGCTGGCAGGGCTGCAGGCAGGGCTGGCGCTGCCTTGGGAAGCACAGCCACAGAGGGCAGGTGCTCATCCGCTGACCTGCTGGGCCTACGCTGCAAACCAAAGGGGTGCCCTGCTCGGGGGCAAGCTGGGGCCGGCGTGACAGCCTCTCTCTGCCTCTGATACTGCCAAAGCACTGTGTCCCATCAGTGAGTTACAGATCGGCTCTGCTTCACCCTGCTTTCTCGGGAGCACAGCAGCAGGTTAGGATTCACACGAGTCGCTAAAATAGCATGAGAGGGGAAACTGCAAGAGTTACTTTGCTATTTAAAGTACCAAGAACAAAGAATATAAAAAGGAAATGGCCAGTTTTTTAAAATTCATGCACAAAAAGCATTTCATTTAAATATTTTTTGTTCCAGTAAACTATTTTGCATACAAAGGACTTATTTATTGCATATTTGAACTTGTGGGAAAAAGGGAAGGAATGCACTGATTCCTGAAATAACTCTACAGCCTTTTTGGCGGCTTCGCTCTTCTGTGCTCTTGTTCTACTCTGAACAGTTTTATTACAGGGACAGAGGAATTCCTTGGAGTCAGTTGTTTCTTTTTCACTAGCTGTACTGAAGAGTGGGCATACATAGCATACTAGCCAAGGATTTTAATTTCTCTTCTATTGCCTTATTATGTGTGTGCACTATCTGTTCCGACGCATGCTTATATGAGAACACGTTGCATTTTCTGCCTGCTCATTTTTTTACCTACTCTATGTTATTTCACATTTCCTTGCAAAACCATTACTTTGACTTGAAAAGCAAGGTAGTACCAATAACAATTTCAAATAGAAAGTGAATTAGAAAATGAGTGTGTGTATGTATAAACATATTAAAGAGCATATAGGAGTACGGGACTGGAAAGAGCATTCTCAAATTCTACCAATAGTGCTGAAGAGTAATTAGAAGATAGAAATTGCAGAGAACGTGCTATATTCACGTCTATACACTCTACGCTTACAGTTTAAGTTGGTTTTGAATAGTGCGCCTGATTTGACACATTTCTATCTGGTGATTGTGTTAAATGCTTGAAGAGATAGTGAAATATCCAAGCATTCCTTGTGCTAACTACAGCTGAAATTTTACACTTATTGTAACCTTTCCTAACAATGTGAGAAAAACAGAGTAAATATATTAAATTTGTTTCACAACAGATGCTTAGGTTGTTAATATTTAAGATGCCTATTCATGCTATTCCTGTCTGCACATTTGTCAAAAATGTAAGCTTGAATGCTAATGTTTGCCAGCAGACTACAGCAGACAAATATATGAATGCACTGTACCAAAATAATATAAAGTAGAAATTAGGGGCCGCTGCTGACTCCCACCCAAGCAGCACGGACCAGAATGAAAGGGCACCTCCGGATCACACGCCCTGGAGTCCCTGCATCTGAATTTGTGAATTATTTTCACAGAAGCGCTGCGCTTATTTGCACCGACTAAAACCAGCGGAGAGCTTTCTTCAGTTTAAACTCATTTTGGCTTAGGAGCTGGTGCAAAGTGTTTCAGAAAACTTAGATTGTAGCGAAGTTTCTCCCGCAGTCAGAAAAAGCTGGAGACTGGCAGAGGGAAACTCCGGGTCGGGCAGGTGCCTGTCAGGAGCGCTCCCCCCGGCAGCCGGGGGAGACGGCGACAAAGGGGCGACCATTTAGCAAAACCTCGGGTGGCGGGTTCGGAGACGGAGCGGAAAAATCAAAATTAAAATCCTGGAGCACACGGACGCGCTCCTGGCATTGCTCCCCGTGACAGCGGCAGCGCCGGGTCGCGCCGCGGGCGGGCGGGGGGGAC
>VZTB01011427.1:165169-199259 GCA_013397245.1 Thryothorus ludovicianus | reverse complement strand
CGGGTCGAAACCCTCCACCGTTCTCGCATTTCCTTCCCCGGCACCGCGCCTCCGCCCCCCTCTTCCCCCTTCTCTCCATCCTTCCCCTGCTCCTTCCTTTATTTCCACCGCTGCCCCCGCGCCCTTTGGCCGCCCCCCGCCGCCGCTCCCGGAGCCCCGGCGGCAGCCCCTTTCGGGCAGGCAGCGCCCCACGACCACCCGCGGTCTGAGGTGGCTGAGGAGAGAAGCTCCGCTCCCGCGCTGGCGGCCTTCGCGGGTTGGGGATGCCCAGGCGCGGGCAGGCATCCCCCGGAGGCTTCTGCCCGCCGGCATCTCCGCTGCCCCGTCGGGACGGGAGCGGGGCCGAGGCCCGCCGCGCATCACTCTGGTGCTCCTGCCTGATGTTTCACCTGGCACCACGTGCTCCTCCGTAACATTGTTTGAGAATTGCCTTTATTCGTGAAACTTCTCCTAGGGGAAGTACTTTTCTCTCCTTTTTTTTTTGTTTTTAAGACGTTCTTTCCCCTCTTCACTGATGCAGGATTTGAAGAGGAGTTCCTGGAGAATGACCCCGGCAATGAGCACAGATTACCCTGAAAGCTGAAGCTGTTTCTTATTCCCTAGGAGACTGACGAGAGAGGGGACCCCGGATGTCAGCCCAATCTCCGTTTTTTATTTGTCTCGACTGTGAGGCAGATTTTCTCTTTCAGCTCTGGGAACTGACAGGTACAATTCCTGTGGGCACCTTTGCATGTAACAAGACCAAGGCCAAGAAGTTGATAACGTCATTGCTTTTCCTAGTTAGCCTGCAGTATGTCCTTATATTAATTGCTATTAGTAAGTTAACCTTGTAGCTCAGTTATTGAATAATCATTAATCCATGGAGGATACACAAGCCCAAAGGTTAATAATAGGAATAGCAATTAATAATACTGACCTTGCCAATGGGGAGAGTATTTTTGTCGCAGTTATTAAAAGGCACTACTATTTATACTAGGTACAGTGGTGCAAATTTGGACTCAATATGTTGGTACCAAATTACTGCAATAACATCAGAAATTAATTCACCCCTTTATCTCCATGTTATCAGTCCTCTGACTTTTTCTCTGTTTAAACGGTATCATCCCCTACTCTCTCCTTTTAAACAGAAATGCTAGGTCTTTAATCAATTCTGACATTTCCACTAGAAAATAACTCTGAGCTCACTTACACAGATAAAAATTTATTTGCCTGCAGCTGACTTGTTGTAGTGCTTTGGACCTTTTCATTTCTGAGAGAGAACTTAGCTCTTTATGGTCTTTGGATACCATGGGGTAATAAATAGCCAATTAGTACAAAGGGGACATTCTCACTTTTATGGGTCCAACTCTCCACTCCCTAGAGTTGCCTTCTTGCAGAGCTGCTCTGACTGACTGACTGACTGACTGACTAACCTACATCCTTCTATCATCCAAGACCCATCTCTTTTATTTGTATCACATTTCTGACTGGCTGGTCAGTAAGCCCTAATAATAATCATGTTTCATGTCTCAGAAATCTAATAATCAAGTTACTCATTGCTACAAATTGCAGCTAAGCTATTTGGGTTAGTCATGTTATCCCCACTTTAAAGGCAGGAAAACTGAAACAGGAAAATTAACACATTTGCCTGAGGCTACACATGGATTTAAGACCAGATCCAAAACTGGAACTGAATTAAGACCAAACTCCCTCTTAAAGATCCTCAAGTGTGCTATGGTAAATCTTTCCTTAAAATTGAAATGTAACATAAACCTTTATTTTTCATCAACTTTGTATATTAATCAAAATACACACGGGTTTTTTTTAAAGGTCACATTTTGTTTTTAAAAGATAAGGTTTATCCAACTTTATATAAAAGTGTGATAATACTTTTCAACTACATCAGGCAGCTTACTTTGGAAACAAATATTTAATATCAGACTGTGAGCAGTAATAGGAATAGAATTGCTTGCTATTAGGCTTGAATGTTACGGTATTGTTACAAACCAACAAAATATGGTGGGAAGTTCCAGCATTAGTATAGATAAAGTGCTCTTGCTTACCAAGTGTGCATTGGTTTTCACCATAATACTCCTTCAGTGCTTTCAGTATCAAAATACCTAGTATGGGTCTGAACACTGAAAAACGTGGGACAACCATACACTGTGTTAGAGAGTCACAGTTTATAGCATTAAGCAGTGAGTTTTACCAAGTTGTGTCATTCATGTCACTGAAGAAAGACATGTACTGCCTGCCCTTTAGCAGTGGCATGTCATCAAAGCTATATGGTATGACTGAGCACAGATGGCATGCCTAAAAACCAGGTGTACAATATAACTTTCCTATTACTGACACGTAGATATTTCCTCTTCCTCAATTTCCCCCCCTCAGATGTTTGCTTGCCTAGCCTTCTACAGGAACTATAGAAAGTCCTGTTCATCCTGCTCATCCCCGATGCCTGGAATTGTGCAGTTGAAACCCTATACAAAATAAGTGTTCACATTCTTTTTAATTTTTCTTTTCTTTTTTTATTTATGCTGACAGCTCCTTTCTGAGCATTTTTAGAGTCCTGATCTGAGGGAAGTGGGTGCAGATCTCATTCAAATAGTTATTCTCCAATACCATTAACATTACCTGCCAAAAATGAAAGTGGCATATGAATCACAATAAGCCACTCATGAATTTGTGGATTTAGAACCTACCAAGGAACAACAGATACACACACGATTTCAAAGACCCATCAGTTTTAGGTACTTCCAACAGTGCATAAAAGTACATTTATCCAAAGACCATCTTATTGATGGCACATTCTATAAGGCCTACAGTCATAACTGATTCCAGGGAAGTATAATACTAACTGAAAATATTTCTGTTCCAGTCTTTCTTTTACAAGTGAAGTAGTGAAAGTGATGAATCTGCTAATCATAACCATGTCAGAAGCCCTTCCTGAGGTGCCCCTTACTGAAGTGCTACTGTGACATAATGATGTGTTGCTTTTGTGTGAGAAGAGCTTTAAAATCTTCTGGGAAATATCACAGTTGCTTTCCAGTTCCTTTCAGACATGTAAATACCTTAATGTTTAGACATGAGTACAGAGGGGTGGAAAGTGAAGTTCAGCGAGGAGTAGAGTGGGGTTAAAAGCATCCACATGGATCCAGGAACCAAATACATACATATGTGGGTTTGGTTTTTTTTTCTGTATCTGATATTACCTGGGGCTTGAAATGAAATGTTCATTATCAGGAAGAAATGCTTCAGGAACGTGTGCCTGCTTGAGAGTTATGTTGACCCATGGTTGACAGAGAAGGCCGTCTTCTGCCTGAAATTACAGATGAGCGACAGAACTCTCAGTAGTGCTCAGATACTTATGTAGTTCTCAAGTAACATATACATTCTCAAGTATGGTTTATTACCAGTTTTTAGTGTGTGGATAATGCTATATCAGTGAAAACCACTACATGTCACCTAGCATTCTTTATAATTGTTTGCCTTCATCATGGTTTGTTTAAGCTGAGCATGTCAGAAACTGAAAATAACATTTGGGTCTTTTTTCCTTTTTAACATATAGAAACTCCAGCCTAGATTTTGGAAACTATTTATATGTTAATATTTTTGAAACATAGCAAAGAAACCTGCATATTGGCATGGGTAACACATGGATGTCTCAGTGGTTTGATGAAATGTTAAGACTTGGTTTGAGTAACTGTGGTCCAATCAGTTATAAATGTTATCTGTTGTAGATGAAAATGGTAATCAACAGATACAACCATGCTAAAGCACCCTTCTGTTCATATTTTAAATTCAAGTGGCCATTTTCAGGTGTACCACAACCTTTTCTGATGTTTCCTCTTGCTAGTGGCTCAGTGGAAGATAGTCAGATGTCTTTTTCTGAACGTATCTTTAGTGCATTTCTGCAGTCTCTTTGTTGGTGGGACACCAATCTCTCAAGCTCAGGCTTATATCACCTTGCTACCTGAATGTCTGTTCTGTAAATTTGTGTACTGAAGTGGGCATCATGTCAGTAATAACATACTCATCTGTCTGTCTCCAGACTGGCTTAAGTTCTCTCCAGTCATACAGTGAAGGCCCATGTTTCCAGGCCCTTATGCTACACAGCACCTCAGTCCATTCGACCTCTCTCCAAGATGGTAACTACTTTCTGCTCCACATTTCTGTTATAGATCTTTGGATTACCTAAAAAAGTAAAGTGAATCCTGTAGTTTTTCTCATAAATTTTGCTTTTTGGAACTTTTTGCAAGTGCATCAGTGATGTCAGACTCCTGTTTTTTCTGGCTGCTGTCTCCTTCTTCCATCAGTCTAAAAGTATAATTTTTTTAAGGATTGAAGGAGATACATTAATATTTGTGTGAACCACTTTTCCTGCACACTGTCTGTCCTTTTCTTCTTCCACTTGGTGGCTGGTTTGTCTTGGCTGCTTTTAAAAATTCTGTTGCCTCTAGTGAGGGACTGCCAGATTAAACCAGTGAGGAGAAACCAGGTGACTGTCTAGTTTTATGAATATAGGTTGTGTATAATAAATTCTGGTTTTACATCTATGCAAATTAAGTCATCATATGATTCTGACTACATGCATTTTTTATCAAATATGGCATATATTTCACAAATTATATTTAACTTGTAGTCATGTTGCAATTTTGAATACCTAACTAGGAGTTACAAGGTGTGCCACTAGATCTTAGTAAGTAGGTTTACAAACCCAGAAGAAATAGGAGAAATTTAGCTTTTTTTCTTATATTCTTGGAATACAGTGAAAAAGCATTTCCTGCTATAGGTGATAATATAAATGCCTCACTACTGTGCTTTTTAGAGACAAAAGTACACTTTGTTTCCAGGAACGTAGAGATTTTGTAAGGGCCTAAGCAGAATGTGCCCAGAATAAGGAAGTTTCAGAGAAACACATCTTTGGTTTGGAGTTTACAACATCCAGTTAGTGAGGTCTTTTATTAATGCTTCTTGTCACAGAGTAGAAGACATCAGTCACAATGTCAAAATAAACATTTTACTTCTGCAAAATTATATTTTCACCTCAGGAATACTGTGAAGCGAAAACGGGATTTAGCATAATTCTTCCTGTGGACAGACAGGGCAGTTCTAACGTCAAGCCCTAAGCCTTGCAAAATGATTCCCAACCATAGGTGCACCAGACTTTGAATAATCAGTCTGTCAGATGAGCTATGACAGGCATTATGCTGTGAAGGTAACCACTCAATGCTTTCGATGTTAATGATCTTCAGTAACTGCTGCTGGTCTTTTCCTAAATAAAAAGATACCTTGGTGAGCACAAAGATGTCTCTGTCAATACTTGTCTTTGGGTCAATAAAAGGATCTGAATGGGTTGAAATGTGGGAATTGGGAGGAATTTAAACATCTGAACAAATAGCTGTGATTCACAAAACCTCTTCTAAGAAGTTGTCTAAACCTCAAAGCACTAGGTTTGCCTCAGAGTCAGTTCCTTTTTCACCTGGGAGTCCTAAATAGCCCAGCCAAGTCCTCTAGAACTGCAGTATTCTTCTGCTTGAGTGTCCTGGTCAGCTTGGCCTCCTGGTTACTCCTGGAGTGTGCCCAGACTCCCTAACATGACTGTGTTCTTGATAAAATGCAGTAGGGTCACTGTGATAATAATGGGATTTATTCCCAGGACTATTTTTATTTTTACTCTTATTTTTGTTTTTGTTTTTATTTTTTTTTAGGGTGATGTTGTATGTATTCCACAACAATTTAACATAGAGGAGACAAAAATAATCCCAAGAAAACTCTGTGTGTGTGCCCCAGCCCTGGGAATAACCTAAACATAAGATTATGATCTAAGGAATCTTGAATTCGTTTGTGCTCAAGGGCACTGTTTCAGCAGAAGGGTCGAGACTGCCTCTTCTAAAATAACCATCAGCCTGGTGGTCAGAGTCCTCCCTGGGGTGAGAGGAGTTGTAAATTGGGGCCTTTCAGGGCAGCAGAGATGAATCCCATGATTGCATTAGTGCTCTAATCACAGAGTTGTTATATAGAGGGAGATGGGAAGCCAGCTTCTCCTCCAGCTATGTTTTAATAAAACATAAGTTTTGAAGGAAAGATCACAGGAACCTATTTTCATAAAAAGAACGAGGGTGTAGATACTGAGTGGATGGAGGCATCTGTCAGACAGCCCTGGGTAGAGCCCTGTCTTTAGAGGTAACCCTCAGGTAGAGCCTTGGCTTTAGAAGGAGGCAGGATTGGAGATTTGTGACAAACCTCATTTTTCCCCTGGTTAACTCCAGTTGTCTTATGTTGAGGTCAAGACACGCTGTGCTGGCTGTTTTCCAGGCCACTCAGGTGTCTGTCCTGGTACGCTGCAGGGAAGTCAAGCTTTCAAAACATGATTCTGGGTACCTGTTAGGGAACCATGGCACAAAAAATTCAGTGTTGGAGCACCAGGATCATTTATAGGATTAGGCCATAAAATATATAAATCAGTATCTAATTATTCACAACAGTTTATTTCATATTAACCGCAGTACTTGGTATCTGCTGGGAACTGTTCTCTCGGTACAGTTTCTGGTCCATTTTTATTTTGCATCACAAAGGACAGCACAGGAAACTTGGATTGCATATTACTTATAATGAAAATTCTCACTATAAGTGTTTCCCATTAGAAGCTCTAATGGCTAACATGGCTAGACACTCATATTTGTTTTGAGTCCTGTGGGATGCAAGGTTAGAATTATATTTTTATGGAATTTGTCTAAATTAAAATGGAAATACACACTAAAGTTTTGGTCTTTTCTAGGAAAAGTATAATAATATTTAAAGATGCTTATTTCTTCTTTAAAAACAATTTCATTTTGCCTATTTGAAAAGTTCCAAAATCAGGGAATCTGATTTTTTACCTCCAAAAAAAAGGTAACTACTTGACAGCAGTCCATTGCATGGACTTCCTCTGCCATGGCATAACTGACTGCTTTTGCCACATATAGGATGTATGGGCACAAGTCAGACAGTCTGCTCCATCTGTGTTTCCTTTCCCAAACCTGCTTGATACAACTGAAGAGTAGGTTACAAAGCTGTCCTGGAACCCTTCCACTTGTGATCTACATCCTACAATATGGAATATTCTAAATATCTTGGGCTTTCCCTAGCTAACAAGCTGGTTATTCTGGCTATGCATGAAGATACAGATTTGGGTCTTAATTAACATCTGCAGTTTAATCAAACCATTTATGATCCTGAGAAATCTCAACTGTTGACTTTCTGGTTTTTCTGATGACAGACAAATACCATGAACTAAAACAATAGGTTGGTATATGAAGCATTTGCACCAGCTCTATGGCTGTGGTAGCGTGAGAAGTCTGAAGATCATATTTTTCAATGTCTGATGAAAATTTCAAAGATAATAGATATGAGATCAAATACACTAAGGACTTGACAAAAGTTTTTGGTTTTTAAATTTAAACAGAATTCTACGCCATTTTTACAGGGGCTAACTCTCCTGTGGTGACAGTCCTGTAAATCTCCAGGTAGGCCCAGTCTTATTATAAAAGAAGTTGGCCCAAAAGACAAAATATGGAATAAATTGCCGTGTAAGTGGATTGGCCTGTTTAGTCTGGTGACCCAGTGAAACAGTGCAGGACTTTATAATCTGCAGTGCAGACAGGTCTTCATTGTTGAAGGAAGCAGGAAGTGCTAAGAGGTCTGTAATTGCATATTCTTTAATAAGAAATATAATTGTTGCTTTTGCCAAACAGATCTCAGACAGATTTTAATAGTGTGCACACATTTAGAAGCCTCTGGAACATACCTTTTTACCCTAATTTGTTCATATACATTGATATATTCTAATGTATTTACACCCTCTAAAAATGTAGTCCATGTAGAGCATTTCTGAATTGCAGGGTTCCTTACTCTTTTTTTTTTTTTTTTCCTTTTTAGATTGACTATGATGATTCAGTAAGACAAAAGAAGATCCAGTAGATGTGGGTTTTCTTAATACTTTGAAGTTTTTGTCCTAGAAAAAAGGCTTATATTTGCCATGATTGTAGTGGTCAGTCTTCACTGCACTGTCAGGGCCTTACCATCTTTCATTGTGCAGCATGTTTAAAAAACCTCACAAACCCTTAAGTATTGGTTTGGTTTTTTTTTTCCAAAACTTCAAATTAAGAAACTACATTTGTTATGCAGTGTAATTTTCTTTGTTGAATCTGAAGAGATAAAATCTTGTGTTACACCAGTAAGTCTTGGTCGATAGGAGGGAAAGCAGTGTTGTGCAAAGCCTATCATGACTACTGAATGTGAAATCAGCAGGAGACATGATCTTCTAACACTGCTTCAGGTGGCTGAAATTCAGTTTTTCTTATTACACTTTCTATAATCTTATTGTAGTCATTGCTAAACAAATAGTTTTCTTAACTGGCATTAGGTGTATGGCTTCCTGTGAACCATGGTAACTGAGGCTTGAGATTTATGAACGATTGTTTAGTTTTCATCAAACTCCCTCAATCTGTAGATCTAAGCAAAAATCACACCATATGTTGAAAATGAGTTCAGTGGTGACTGTCTTTCAGCAGCTGTGCTAAATTTGTATTGTTCTGCAGTGTTATGGACAGCTTTTTTCAAAACAATTGAGATCACACATATATACTTAATTATTTTTATTACTGTTGAGTATCACATTTTAAAGGGCTTGAAACCTTCTGTCTGTGAAAGGTAAAGCTAGGAAAGCCTTTTTAGTTTTTGCTCCAGGATACTCATGCTTTCAGTTTAGTTGTAGAAAAGGTAAACCATGTTGCTCCACGATGACCAAATTCTAGAATAATCAGCTAAAAATGTAAAAGATTTCAAGCTCTGCAACATAAATGTCATGTGTTTTTTGCTTTACTACAAAAAAAAAAAGAAAAGGGAAAAAAAAGAAAAAACAAAAGAAAAAAAGTGCTTCATTCTCTTGTAGATTGAATGTTGGCTTTGGAATATAACTGCTTAACTGATACTGACTCATGTGAGTTCATCAATTCCTTTAATATCATCTGCTAATCAATCACACTCTGTTAAAGGCTTCCATTGCTCAGGTGGCCTATGTGTGAAGTATCCCACTTTAGTCCTAGGGGGGCATTCAATATCATCAGATCAATGAAAGAGTAGGACAGTCTACAATATGTGCTGATGATATTCAAACAATTGAGGTTTAGGAAGAGATTTTATTAAAAAGAACATCTACAGAAAGAAGAGAAGCACCACTATTGGTTGGTCATAGTCCATATGATTTGTCTCTTTTAAAACAACATGTCAAGGTAAGTTGCATCTGTGCAAGCAGGAAAATGAAATCATGGTTTGCTACTGCTTGGCAATATTCATGCAGTGAGTCAAGTCAACAATACTGAGGTTGAGCAGAGCACAGACCAAGGAGGTTACCCATGCAAATGATACATCCTGGTTGCTTCCTCATGAACTCTTCCATGAAATCTTGCTGCACCCATCTTGATTGCATATGCTAATCCCAGCTTCTTAATTGACTCATAACAGATTTATCTGGATTTCCAACTTCCTCTTCTCTTTAGAATGTTAATTAAAAGAAAAAAGATTACATTTAAGATATTCATGACAGTAGCAGAGTTTTCTGCTGGAGGTGTTCAGAGCCAAATTTTGCTTTTATTTAGATGGGACTATTAAAAATCAATGAGCTTAAGTCTGTTTTGCACTAGGGACCTTTTGATATCCATATAGTAAAATATGGCCTTAGCTGCAATTGAAGAATGTATAAAGTTCATAAAGTATATTTTCTGCATTTTATCTCATACAGTAAAATTGAGAAAAAGCTCCCATGTAAAATACATGTCTAAACAGTTTGCTTGGATGAAAATGAGCTCAGAACTGCTCAAGTAGACTTGCAGAATCTCCCTGTCTCCCTCTAAATCACTCACTATCACTATTAGACCAGGCAGAAGCAGGAAAAGAGGGCTTTCATATCCTCTGGGTAGAATATGGAGATTTCAAGTCATGTCCCTAGCCTAAACAGATAAATTTCCTTTTGTATTTTTCAAGCCAGATGCAGAGCTTGTTTATTTTTAGTCAATATTTAGGAACACTTTAAATAGAAGTTATGTTTTTTGTCATATGGACAAAATAAGACTTAATTAAAGAAGAAGTAGAATGAAAATTCTCTTTTTCCTTTAAAAAAAAAGCAAACCACATTCCTACTGTGAAGTTGTACAGGGTTTTTTTTCCCCTCATTTTTGTTGTTGTTATTGTTTTTGTTTCTCCTTAGTAAGGTATTTTGTAGTCATGCTCTTGCTTGGTAACCCACCATATTGTTGTTGGTAATTTTGTTTTTTTTTTACATTCAGTAGATTAAATCATACTATCCTATTTGGGATCTTCCCACCATTACAGCTTTTGCCACCCATAACCTTATTTTATGATCAAAGGGGAAATAAAGGGAAAGCAGTAATGTTAATAGGCTTTCCCATGCAGTCTCTCTGGGAATGGTCTTTTTATAAGTGTCTTGAACTTGACCTCTTCAGAAGGCCCAAAGGTCCAACACACATTTTTAAAGTTGCATTTAAATTTTAATATTTTTATTCTGTGAAGCCATTTAAAACCTGGCCCTCAAAACACAAAGCATAAATCTTTCAGGACAGTCATCCAACAAAATTGATGTGTGCGGAAGAGAAATTCCGGAAAACCCCTACAGCCCTGTTGCTTTGCTTTTCATGTTGTTTTATAGATACATTCCCGACAACACTACCAAATAATCAAACAAAGTCCAATGAATAATATTGTGATTTCATCACTCTGGCATTTGAACTTGCAAATACAATTTAGCAATGAATTAGGAGAGGAAAAGTTTTGCATTGCCCCACCCTCATTATAAAAATGTTCTTCTGAGCCAAGCATTCGAGGCATTAGAAAGATTTACAGTAATAATATAAGTAGCAATAATGAACTTGGGAACAAGGGAGTCTTGTAAGGGATTCTCAGGATGAGAGAGAGGTTTTGTAAGCAATTCTATCAACACTAAATAAATATTTAGGAAGATTGTCTTCTCTTAGTGAGTCTGTATAATAATTGTAGAGCTAATAGGAAGTATATGATTTGGATATGAGAAGATACGTATCTCTGAGTCCATTCAACTTGTTTGTGTGGGTGAATCTAGTTCTCATTAAAGGTACTGGTTTGACTGTCCTGATTGCTACAGTCTTCTTTCCATGAAAATGTCAGCTTTGTCACCTGCTGTGCAAGGTTTCCAGCCATCCCAGTTCATCTGAGGGCAAGCTCATCTATCTGCGGTCTCTTTTATTTTGAGATGGTCAACAAGGCAGCCAGGTGTGACAGGGCAATTTGATAACATAGTTGAAAAGGAAAAAAGCATGCGTTAAGTGATTTGACTTGACCTGTAGGTGGGGGTTACACCATGGCCCATCACCATAATGTCAGTGTGTACTCCCCACAGAATTCATGTTTAATTTTTCTTCTGCTTGTGCAAATGTCCTACCCCTGTATTCCTAAATTCAAGTCTCTGACCATACCAACAAACAGAAAAAACTGGGGAACAGAGGAAGTCAAGGCATGAAGGAGGCAGACAGGAGTGGCTATTTGTCTACCCTAGCTCCCTGCTCAGTGTCCTGCTGCGAAGGGAGCAGCCAGGATGGAGCGTGACCTCTTGTTCCCAACACTCACCCTGGCTTCTGAGTGCGCAGCTGAGCTGAGGATGTGGGCACAGAAACAGGGAATCCCGTTGGAATTGCTGGAAAAAAAACTCTCATTAACTTAATGAGATTTGGAACATTACAAGGGAACTCCAGCTGGAACCAGATCTGAACCTGAGTGCGAAACATTCCTGAATACACTACCACAAATTTGTTTCAAGGAGAATATGTGCTCAGACATACAAATGGATAGATTCTGATCTCAGTAACGCCAGTGTGAGTCTCTTGACTCATCCAAACTGCACTCAGAGGACTAGCCCTGAAGACTATAAAATGAAGATGCACACATGCCACAGGAGACTGCAAAAGGAGGGTGGAGTTATGAGGATTCAGCCACACACCTTGCTGGAACACCTTAAGACAGGTAGATCTGGCAGCAGTTGGCTGAGACGAGACTTTCATCCTGCATAATCATTACTTTCCATAATTAAGTGCAGAGTCTGACTGGGTTCACACTTCGTTGTGCTGCAGTCTAGCTACACTCACGTCCTCACTACCAGACTCCTTGCCCAGTTCTCTATCAAACACTCTCCGCTTTCACTTCTTTAAGATCAGTAGCTGAACTGCCATGACTGCTGGGCTTCTGGGGCGAAGAGAACTGCCTTGTGAATATCAGAAAGATAGAAGGAGGAGAGAAGAAACAGATTCTCCCTTCAGCACGGTGTGATACAGCAGCAGGCTGGTCTCAAAATAGACAGAGGAAGTGCTGAATGACCCAAGTGATGACAGGCTTGGTGGCATTCTCCTGCATGTATAGAAGACACTTGTTTTGTCCATATGTCTCCATATCCATACTGTAGCTGAGAAACTACTGTAGTGTTCTCCTGGAGTGATACTCAGACCGCAAGTTTAGTCTGAAGGAGAAAGCCAGTGTGTTTCCATCTAGTTTATAAACTGTTGAAAAATGTCAGTAGAATAAAGATCTCTACTTTAACTAGTCTGTATTTTTTCCATCTGTGGAAGTACCAAAAGCTCTTGCTTCGATCAACGTTAATGTGAGATTTCCTGGAATATGAATTGGCCCTTCAGATAGAGCTTTGACTTGTCACCTATTTAAGAGTGTTTTCATTATTTTCTGATTACTTACCCAGCATTGCCAAATTTAACTTTTCTTTTATTAAGTAATTTAATACTCAGAGCTCACAGAAAACTTAACATGTCATCCATCTCTTTCAGTTTAAGTGATTAAAAGCAAACTCCATTTCTTAAAGTAGATCCTTTTTTTTTTTATGCATTGCACATCTGAACTTGCAGTGAGACTAATACCAAACAAATAAAAACTTTCTTTTTTGAAATTTTTGAACAAGTTAAAACACATCAAAAACTGCATTTGCAGTAATTGATACTAATTAAAATGCTGAAGCTGCATTAACAAGAAATGAAAAGGAGTATTTTGGGTCTTATCTTTCGCAACCTCAATGTTTTTCAGGCTCAGCTTTTCATAAATGCAGAAATATTATACCTTGTATTATTTCTGTGGAAAATGCTATTGCTGTTTGGTATTTTATGGGGTGTGGTTTATAATTTTATTAACACCATCTGTTGTTTAAAAGATAATATAGAATGTTTAAAAATTACCAAAAATGCTGGTGTACACAGAATCAGAAGCAACATTTGCAGCTTGCTCTTTGCCTGGCAATTCATTTGCACATAAAGCTGATTCATATTGAAGACAGGTGAATTTAACTCCTTATGGTTGATGGGATGCTTTAAATATCTCAATTGGCTTGTGTATTAAAACACTCTTAGTATCATGAACACATTCTGTGTCTGAAACAGCCCTTGCTGCCAGATCTTCTTAAAAATGCTAAAGGGTAAGAAGGGAAATGAAAGGCCATATTATGAAAGAACTAAGAACCCTGAAGATCACCTTCCACCCAAGTTACAGAATGCATGGCTTTAAAAGGGAAAGGCAGGCCAGCAAGATGGATGAGTTTGAGACATGGATGAATGTTTCCATGTCTTATGCTCTGCTAGAAGTGCTTAGGCACATCCGAAGACAAAAAAGAGTTTTTAATTACTGAATAAACCTTTTTTCCTGAAGCTGAATGGAAACACATCATCATGGGCAGGTGGTTTTACACATTTCTCTCCACCCACAGCCTGAGAGCAGAACCAGTTAAAATACAAAGGCAGGAGAGGTCATAAATACAGGAGGTAGGAAATGCCTGAGTGAGCTTGGAGAAGGATTGGTGCTCCACGAGCAGGAGAGATGCCTGTGGTTGGCCGGTGTCTCGGCCAGGTGCAGAGCTATTTCAGCCTTGCTTAACAGGCAAAGCACCAAGGCCTCCTCAAATCTTTGTCTATTACCTAATTGCTTAAAATAAATAGTCAGTTGCATTTAGGGAGAAAAGAGAGACAAAACACTATTAGATAAGAGTTTGCCAGTCACAATATGATTCTTCTGGATTTATGGGCCAGAGACAATTGATCTTTTTGCTCAAAATATTCAAAAAAGATGATAATTTCCGGCATGATCCCACAAAATAAAATTTGTAACACTTTGGCTTCCAGCTACAGATTTCCTATCTAAAGAATATGCTGGGGAGGACAAGTCCTCCTGTTATCAAGGAATGGAAAATCCTTGTAAAGGTAAGGCACATCAGTCTGTTACTTGCTGCCAACACAAATATTTTGGACTGAGAAAAACTGCATTTCAAACCAACAAGAATCCAGGTGACATATGTTTTATTTAACTCAATATCTTAACCTTATCTATTAGGAAAAATGGACTGACATAGATATTCTAGGGGAAAAATAAAGTGTTCTATCTACTCTTGTACAATTCATATGCTGTGGTAAAAAACCCAAACCCAAAGCAAACAGACAAAACCTCCTGCATGGGTGTATATACTTTATCTTGGAATTAGGCTGGGTTTTATTTTAGAATAATTATTCCACTAGTCACAATGCATGGTAATTATTCCCAAATAAAGTCTTTTTTTTTTATTGCAATGAAGTGTCCACAGGGAGCTATCACAGAGTAGTTAT
The DNA here is from genome assembly GCA_013397245.1 of Thryothorus ludovicianus. Taxonomy (NCBI): domain Eukaryota; kingdom Metazoa; phylum Chordata; class Aves; order Passeriformes; family Certhiidae; genus Thryothorus; species Thryothorus ludovicianus. The sequence continues at coordinate 184,599 of VZTB01011427.1, read as the reverse complement.
CCTGGAATTGCTATGCTGCTTAACTTTCCCCAAGTAGACAAGCTTTAAGAAATCATATCCAAAAGAAGATTGAGGAGAAAAAAAAAGTGTCTCTGCATGTGTTACAGCATCAAGTGAGTGAGTGCTACAAGTTATACATTGTAATGTAGATGCTGTAAACCACACATTTATCCCAGGAAGGTACACCGTAATAGCAGCAGAAAGGGATTTTGTGGAAATGTGTAATAAGAATTTTTGCCTTTCTTTTTTTCTTTAAAAATTACTTTCAAATATTTCAAATTGGGCTTTCATCTTTATGCAAAGCAGATGCAGTGTTTACTAAACAATTTTATGGTATTCCCTCTCTGGATCTGCTGGGAAGCTCTGATTAACAGCAATGTTCAGTCTTTTGGAATACATGGTATGGTGCTGGATCATAACTCCTTAAACTGGCTGTATTGCTCAACCTGTGGCATGTGTCTCAACAGCAAATTAAACTCAAGCATGAGAATGAGGAATGTTTCATAAGCTAAGCTAGTACACCTCCTGTTATATTAATACTTTACTGAAGTGCACAGCACCATCCAGCACAGTACTCTTGCTTCAGCTTGAGTAAGTGATGTATAGGATAGTTGTAGCTGTATTCATTACATTTAGATCATATTTTCATGCTCTTTGAACTTTTAAAAAACATCCACAAAAACTAAAACTCCTGGAGTCTGTGGTTCTGGGCAGAAGCTTGACTATCCAGTCACTATATGTCAATCTCTTTAACTATTGGTGACCCAGAGAGGATCACTTCCTCTGACTCCTGTCATATACTATAGATGTGACATATAGAGAGAGGTACCCTTGCAGTGTCCTGGACTGTTTCAATGTCATTCCTGGGGCACACACTGTGCGACGTGACATGCCATTGGAGTTGTCCCCACTTCCATAGTCACTGTGGTATCCTTGATAAAGCCATCCTGATACTTGATCCCCTGTGAAGGTCCCACCAATACGCACTCTCGCTGCAGTATGTGGCCACTCATGGGGTTGGAGAACGCAGGGAGGAAGAACACAATGTTACAGCCTAGAGTAGAAAATTCTAGTTCTGTCGGGAGCATCGAAACCAGTTGATCAGGCACCATATCTACCATCCAAGGCCCCTTGACAAGCACCAGTGCCTGGAGCAGAGTATCTGGCTGGTGAGAGCTGCTACCTCTGAGCCCAGATCCAATATTCTCAGCTGCTCTGGGTACCTATCACAAGCCAAATAATTCTGCAGTGGTCTCCTAGGTAAGGGGAGACTGACCCCCCACCTGTAATTTTGGGGTAGGTGAAGGAGCACCACTGTTTTTGCTTTCCTTTTTCTTTATTTTTCCTGGAGCAGGCAAGTTGCTCATGCCAGGGCAAAGGCTGGTAGGCACAGTCTTCTGGAAGGTCACCAGGTAGCTCTCCCCAGCTCGGGGGAGAGCAGCTTGTCGTTTGCAAACCCACTGGCCTTCCAAATCCAAGCAACTGTGGGGGGAGAGGGAGGTCTGCGAGGTCTCTGCCAAGGCTTGCTGTGACCTTAGGTGCTGCCTCAGTAGACACGGCTCAGGCGAGAGGAGAGCCATGTGCAGTGCCATCTGGAGCCACGCTGGCGAGGTGACCCTCCCTCCGGCACTCTGCTTGCGGACACCTGTGCCTGAGTCTGCCTCCAGAGCCCCAGTCCCTGCTCCTCTCGGATCTCACCCCAGGAACTGCTCAGGCATCTCCTCTCTGAGGACAATGGTGACAAGCTGCTCTCTGTCCACCCTAGCGAGTCCAGAACTCAGCAACATGCACATTTGGGGTGTGGATCTCTGTGGCTCCTGAACGAGGAGATGTTTGTGAAACCTCCAGGGACCCTTGTTTGCCCCTGCAGCCATCCAGCAGATACAGGCACCACCAGGGACTAGCTGGTCCTCTCTCTCATAGCTCTCCACAGCTGTCCCAGAAAATGGGGTGAAGCAGGAGAATTTGCCTTAATGTCCCTTTGATTTCAGTCAGTTTGAGAAGACACACTTGGCAAGTATAAATAAATAATATTTTAACAAATAATCAGTATTGAGAAGTATACTTGAAATAATGTAGGGATATTATCCTCAATATACAAACACTTCTCCTAATTTCTTGTTTAGAGAAACGGGCAAAAGAAAAAAAAGACCCACCCAAAAAACTACTGGGAGGGGTTGTTTGTTTTTGTGAGTCCTCTAGCTCTTCTTGTGTTTTCATCTTGCTCAGCAGGACTGCCAGACCTTTCTCTTCACGTTCTGATACTTCTTCTTTGTGATCTGGATGAAAACAGTAATTGAAGAAACATTTGAATTTTTAAAAAAACATGTTACTGAACTTTTTTTAAAGAATTGTCAGTAATGTTTGGACTCAAATTTGAGAGCTGGCTCATGAATCCCATGCTGGAGTGATAATATTTGTATTTTTTTGGCACCAGATACTTGTTCCTATTGCTTTCAACTATTTTCAGGCAGAAAAAAATATTTGTGCTGTTTCTGATAATCAGTCTGTTCCTGCACACTTTCTTAACTGGAATATTGCTGAGGAAAATCTTGTTACCCTTTCAAACAGAATAGAAACATCCCAGTAAATACCTTTGCAATAAATGGGGCAGTCTGTCCACAAACATGGAGGTATTCCCATATTGTCTTGCACTTCCTTTATGGTCCTCATAGTTTTTCCTCCTGCAATCCTGATCATTAGCACCAGAAAAATGAGCTACACTACAATTCAGGCTAATTACTGTGTTTTAACACTTTCTAAGTAAGAGTAGTGCTGTTTAAAACCATGTCAGCAGGTTGCACACCGATAGAAGCATGTCTCTTTTTAACTCTGTATCATTTGTATTACTGTCCACTCAAACCCTTCTCCATTGTGTCCTATATTCCTTTAAATAAGCAGCTTGCCCTCAGCCGTTGTGACTGTAACAGTAAGAATGTTAATTATTTAGCCATGAATTCCCCTGTCTTGTTTGCCCTCAACTTTAGGGTTCCCTTGTCACGTCTTTCCAAATCTAAAGCATTGCGGGGAAAAAAGGAATAAATGCTTTTCATTGTTTTAAAGCTTGGTTTGTTTTGTTCTGCCATAGATCAAGAAGTATATAATTCCAACTCCTAAAAGGTCCAGGTTGTACATAGACCTGCAAGAGAATACCTGCTGTGGTTTTACCTTACATGCCTGAAAGAAAGGTCTTTTCCTTCTAGCACATTCCCTGCATTTCTGTAGGAGGCTCATTTTCCAATTGCGACTTCTGTTGGGATCCATGTGCCCAATAAACTTTTACAGAGACATGCAAAGTGATCAGCCTGATCCCTTTGGGTCATCCAGTTGCATCAGGGGGATTGGGGTTGGTGTACATGGAATGATCTTGGCCTCATGAAGATCAATATGAGGATTGCAACTGAGACTGTATTCCTTTTTTGTTTTCTTTAATTTCAGAGAACCTCGTTGGTCTGAATTCTGTTTTGATCCTGAGATGAAACTGGCTAAGAAAACTCAGCCTGGCTTTTCAAAATTGAGAACAATTGGACAGAAATGGTGACCAGGAATCCCTTTGTGATGGATCTTATATGGTTCATATCATTCTTAAGTTTTCCTTGGCACTTAATTTAAAAAAAAACACAAACAACCCAAACAAACAATCTTAATTTAAGTCTGATGTTTTTCCAAAACAGTGCGTTGCCATGTGAATCTACTGGCTCAATGTGAGTTACACGGACTGCCTATGTAGCATAGCTTTGTGGAGACACCACAGTCCCCATGGACTGTCAGCCACAGAACTAAAAATGGGATTAACCCTGGAATGGCATCTCATGTACAAAAAAGGATACTTGTTTTGGTGGAATGTCTGTGACCCCCTTTATTCCTTATTACTCTTGATGCTTCAACTCCTGATAATGAGGTAGGTCAGAGTATTAAAAAAAATTTCTTTTGTGTGCTGGATATAAACAGAATCCATTTAAATACGCCATTTCACTCTCACAGACCCAACAAAAAGTAGCTTATGATTTAGCTTCATCAGGTATGTTAACTTTACCCAAGATCCATGGTGCTGATGACTGCATGATTCATAAAGAAGCATACCATCATGAGCCTCAAGGAGCAGAATACAGATGTGGCTTGAAATATAGGACAGAAATTGAATGTAATAATGAAAAGCATTTGATTTTCCCATAAAAGTGGCAGATACAAGGTCAGCAAGTGAAATGTGAATGTGGGTACTAATATCAGTGCTTCAGTCAGGCTTCCAACCCAAAGCTTTTGTTCAGAGGCTTGTGACTCATTTATAAATATTTACCAAGGTGGCAAAATTGCCGCTGAGGAGCTTGGGAGGTTTCTCTAAACAAACATTTTATCAGAAGAATAGGTGTTCTATCTTGAAGCTTTGTGAAATGATGTGGGAAATATCTACTCTGAGTGAGAATATCCTAATGCAAAACATTCGTAGGGCTGCAAAGCAACAAATGCAGAAATGGACACTTTTGCATTTAGTTTATCTTGTTTTTTTTTAAACCAAGCTTGGATCAAAACAGATTGCAAAGAAAAAAATAACCATTTCTCAAATAAAGATTAATTTAAGCACAATTCTACTTAAAGCCATATATCTTGAAAATGGTCAAGTCCAGACTGACAAGGAGATGTCTGTACACACCACTCTGAGCTTTCCAACTAGCTGAGCCCTGAATTTTCAAGAAAAATATATATGTGTTATAATAAATCTCAGAAGCATTATTTCATTTGGAAACACATTTGAAAGAACTGCATGTCCTCAGAAGTGTAGTCGCATTAGTAGTACTTCATTAAATGGTTCAACTTTTTGAAGCATGTTAAGTCTTCACGCTGTATCCATGTGAGGTAAAATTGCAGACTGAAAAACTTGTAGATGTCTGATAGCACAGAAGTTGCTGCTATAAATCATCTTTTCTGTGGTTAAATGATAGGGTGTAGAAGGGTGAGGGTGAAGCAAGAAACTATCTCTCCTCTCCATCTATGTTGAAGGAACATTAAAAGATGAATGAGTTTTCTTAATTTTAATTTTACAGCAGTTCCACAGCTCTCTAAATTTAACTTTTTTTTTTTTTTTTTTTTAATTTTCTGGTAAAATTTACCTTCACTGAAAGAATGCTATAGGTGTAAGATACTGCCTTTGCAGAGGCAGCATGTTCCTAGGCTGAAGGAGCATGATTTCCAAGCGGCATCAGATGCTGTTTGGGAGCACCATCCTGGCTCTCTCAGCTCTATCTCCCATATGTTCGCTGCTCATGTTGTAGGACATGAATGAACTCTAATAGACCTTAATGATAAGGAAGTTCTGCTGAAACCAAAGGTATACACAGGACAGCACCACTTCTCTCCACAGCAGGACAACAACCAGAAGTTACATGCATATGGCCACTTGCAGATGCTTGTAAGAGATTTATGACTTTTCTTTTTTTTCTCTTTATTTTTTTCTCTTTTTCTTATATATTTTTTTTTTCCTTAGTAGTCCTTAGTGGCTTCCTAATTTAGATAACAAAATGTAAATAGAAAATGAGTCCTTAATTGTAGGGCTGCACATCCCACATCCACGATCCTCACTTTTAAAGAACAGCGCATGGCCGGTGTCTCTGAATATTAAAAAGATTTTATTTACGTGTCTCTTTTCAGGAAGCTGTAAGAGTGTTATCTGATTTACCATGATCTGTGAAATTGCACCCAGGAATTGCCTAAACTTTTTTTTCTTTTTTCCTCCATGACTGTATATTTATTATTTAACTGCTGCGAAGCATTTGGTCAACTAGTAAGATCATATTTACATTCCAGCAGTGATATGTGGCTTCAGTCAAAGATCAGAACTAGATCATGGGCTTCTTTACAAGTTGCTTTGCTTTTGTTAAATTAATAAGAACAGAGATTATTCTGATCCAGCAAGTTTACGAAGTCTACATCAGGATACAACAACGTGCTGAGACAGATGAATAAGCAGTAAATGTGTCAAGAGGAAAATGAGGAGGAGGAGAAAAACATATTTTTTTTCCATAAGAAATAGTAATTTCCACTCTTTACCTGTTTGGTCACTGTTTCTTCTGGGATATAGATTCCAGGACAGATTATTTGCAAGCGAATGAGTCCTCCATCCTGCAGAGGCCTGCACAGGTGACTAAATCCATACATTTGCTTTAGCGGATTGAGGCTTCAGGGTTTTACACTTTTGTAACTTCAGCCTCATGTTTGATTCTGTCTTTTGATTACCTTCTTGTCTAATGTCATAATGAAGAAATGGCAATCAGGCACTTCTGCTTTTATATTTACAGTAACTTTGAGTGATCATATGGGGACTCACACAGGAAAGCATAACTTACTTTGAACCTCCTACCCTTTCCTCATGCATGGCTTAAAATAAGTAGGCACAGTTATCAGACTCTTGTCAGGACTTGTAACTTGTCTGCAATAACAAGGTTAACCAGCAATAGCTGTCTGTGCTCTGTGGTTGCATGCCAGTAAAACACTGACAAATTGAAAACTGTAATGAGAATAAACACATTATGAATATACCGAGCACATTGACACTTTTACATTAGAAACTGCGGTCTTGGTAAGTCCTAACCAACCCCTTTGAAATAGGGCCCCATTTTAAACTTATCATGTGCTCTAAAGCAGTGGTAATAAACGTGTCCTGTGTGCCATAACCCTAAGTTTTCAAGATGTGGTTTAAAATGATTTGCCTACTTGGTGTATTCCTACTTTCCTCAGTAAACAAGATTGAAAGTTAATAACAAGAACGGTTTCATAAATGAAAACGTAAATTGTTGCAGAGCTGAATAGACTTATAATTTATAGGCAATCAGAATTTTCAAGCAATAATTGTTCTATTATTTTTGTTTGAGCTTCTTTTAGAATTTCCTCTCTCCCCTGCAGATAGAATTTGGCACGTGTAGATTAATAATTTTTCAGCACTGAATTATCTTAAAATGTGCTCAGTGATGTTCTGTAAATCACGCGGAGGATTCTCCGGACAGAAAAGTGTGACTTCCTGGTTTGGTATACGGCACACACACAGGTGGTAAGGGTGCAAAGGCCGTGTTACCACACCAGGACTGAGAGCTGTAGGCCTGAATTCGGCTAAATTTTGCGTGTAAAAGCGTGGCGGGGGGCGGCTCGGCTGCCGTCGGCCGTGCGCGTTGCTCGGGTGCGGGCGGTCGGTGCGGCGGCAGCGCTGGCACGGGCAGCGCATCCCTCGGCAAAGCAGGTGCGCCGCAGTCAGCAGCGGGCTGCGCTCGCAGCGCTGCGCGGGGAACTTTGTGCCGCGGCTGCCAGCGCTGGCTGGAGCAGTCATTATCTTTCCGCTGCATGCGAGCCTTCTCAGCGACTGCTTCATTTCACCCCGCTTCCTGCCCTTCAAACAGGGGAGGTTTGGCCAGCAGGGGCATGTGATGCAGGAGCGGAATGGCAGGGTAGGAAGGAAACTTTGGACCCTGGAGTAATTCAGGTTACCCAGGGTGATGCTGCCAGTGGCTGGGAAAGGAAGGAAGTGCTTTTGAGCCTCCGAGCCTTGGCATCCATGCAGGACCTGACAGGCTGCCTTGTGGGTGTCCTAGGCAGCCCAAGAACTACGGTAGCCTTTGTTGTCACTCAGATTTGGGGAGCAGGATGTCAAAAAGGCAAAGGAAGGAGGTGGGGCTGTAGACCTATTATCCCTCTTTATCAGCCTGTGGAGCTGGGCCAGTACCTGAGGGAACAACGTGGCGTGTGATTGCTCACCTCCCATGAAGAGAGGGTGCATGCCTTGAGACTGTAGCTGGGTGGTTTTACTATCCTGCCAAAAATTCAGAAATTTCCCTCTTTGTATCAGGATGAAACAAGTGTTCTAAAGCAACTCTGGAGAAGCCAGTAAGGTATGGGATATTAGGACACTCACACGGAAGATAAAGACCCATGCTTCACGCCCTGATTTTGCTTCATTCTAATCGAACATTTGAACCTGACAAAGGCCACGTACAAAACATGCCCCCTTTTCACCATCCTAGCATTTTTTCAAGGGTGGGATTTTCCCCACCTCTTTGCACAAATATCACCTCCACCCTGCGTGAATTTAAATTAAGTGCAATTCACAGTCAGATGGAGGCCAAGCAGAAGAGGTGAGATACAGCAGCCTGGATTAAGACAGCCTGAAGCTGCAGGCAGAGTTTTGCCATTACTTCATTTCAATAAAGTTCCCTCCCGGAGAAGGACAGGAGTCAGCAGAGGGAAAAGGACTCCAGCATTCCGCAACAGTAGACTCAATCCCATCTTAGTCTTGGTGGCAGGAATGAAAGGTCACTAACACTGAGGAGAGGATCTGTATTTCCAAAGGTGAATGGACAAGGTCACTTGTCTGTGTAAATACTTTCTGAGGGCTAATGTTCTCTAACCTCAGCACCCTGAATTAACTGATGCAGGTTACAAAGAGAAATTAGGCTCTTGGATCAGTTTCCTGAAGGCAGGAGATATCCTCCTGTCACCTGCCTGGCCTGCAGCTGCTGCAGCAGAAGGGCACCACTCTCCTATAGTCTGTGTTACACCTGTCAACCTTGGGCTGATATCTTGGCTATCCTAATCCCTAATTCCCTCCATGAACTTGATGCCTAATTTGGAAGCAAGCAATTGAATCCTGGGCTCCTGCTTTTAATTACCTTGAATTTCAACTGGTCTAGGTGTCTAAAGTAAAGCATGCCTATATATCACAATCTCCTCCCTCACTGGAGTCTGTGCAGATCAGCTGGGAGCCCTAATCTTGCAGTCCTTGCACCCTTGAGAAGAGCACAAACTTGGTTTGGAAAACTCACAGAGATGCTCCCATCAACATTGGGCTCTGCTGGCAGAGGTCAGATAGCAGGACTTATACCATGTTTCCATTCAACCTCTTCTTCCTCTCCTGTTCATTTTCTCATCTCTCCCTGATGACTTATGACTAGATTCATCTGTGATTCTAGGCAAAAGCTTACGTTAATGCAATTTCTCAGTTCACCTTCATATTTGGCTTCTTCAATAGAAATATTCTATTTGCTTTTATCCCCAATCAACAGACTTAAATGCTTTTCATTTCTGTAATTTTCAGATTCAGATGGCATTGAACTGGCTCTTGGAAAATACTAAATGAAGTAGATAAAAGTGTTGAAGCAACAGTATCCATTTACTCATTTTTCTGTCCTAAGGTGTTAACTACAGAAATGATGCTCTAGAATAATTTTCTTTTGAATGAGCTGACGTTTGAGCTTTTACCCCAGGAACAACATTCCTAAGAAGACTAAATTGTTTTAACTGCACCGGTTCTGTCAGGTCATCTGCCATATTGATGTGTTTGGCACACATGTAATGTTTGTTGCTGCTAAAGAAAGCCTTTCTAGTGATTCTCTGCTGTTCTACAGCACTGCCTTTGGCTACTCTTAGTAGCCAAGCTAAGGGTAAACCTGTGCTGCAGACACCAGCATCACATGGAGCTGCGCAATAATGCAGAGCTTCATGGAGGTTAATCTGCTCTGCCAAATAGACTTTGGCTGAACTAGCCAATAGCCACCGTGTCCTATTCAATTTTATATGATTTAGTCCAAAACCAACTGTCAGTCACAGCAGGGGCTGTGTTACTAAACTATCAGTGCACCGTCAAGGAAAAAATGCTTCAGGTGCATGGCAAAGCGGTACCCACTCGGTGCTTTGCTATAATTACATGGATGTAACTAATGAGGGAAAAGGTGGTGTAAATCTTTTTCATCCAGTCTTTCATTGTTGTTTTTCTCAAAAAAATGGTCACAAAAGGCCTGGAATGTAGATTAAAAAAAAAAAACAACAAGGGTTAAATTCGACATTTAGAAGAAATAACCAGCAAACTGAAATGAAAATTGACCCTTTTAAATTTCCCCTTTAAATGATGTTTTCTTCCCAACATTTAGGATTATATTAGCATTTTGAAAAGATTTTTGATAAATATGGATGTGGGAAAGAAATACTGCAAACGTATCTACCACATATAGCTTAGTAAAACCATGTGCGTATTCATGTCAGAAGGAGAAATATATTACCTGGCACCAAGGCAAAGAGCTTGCAGAAGATATGAGTGCTCTAATCTGAGTTCAAATTTTTTTTGATTTAAATATTGTTTTGTTCATGTTAGATTAGGTCTTAGAAGTTATGGCTGAGAACAAGACCCTAATGAATATGCAAAGAATAAAATGACACTCTAAAGAAAAAAATATTATTAGAGCTCAGCAATAAATGATTTTGAAACAGCACTAACATTCAAAAGTTATATTTCTGTTCCAGAAAAGGCTGAACTGTCATAATCTGAAACATCTGAAACATCTCATTACTATATTGCATTGTAGATAAGCCCTCCTCTGCTACTCCTTTACTCAAAGCTGTGGCAACCTAATAAAATTTTGTGCAATATAGAAGGGTTCAGTATATTTGGGTTTATTTTCTGTTTTATAAAATACAGAGAATCTTTCACTCTTCTCATAAAATTTCTCTAGAAATTAATGGAGGTCTTCCCACCACTATTTTTTTTTTGTAGCCAAACGAGTCCCAGCTACCTACCGTGTGGGAGGAGAGAATCTAAAATGTGAACAGGTTAATACTACACCATGCCATTTGGTAGTGATGAAGCTGAAAGAAAGAGATGGTTGGAACGATGCTGATGAAAGGTTGCTTCAACTCGAAGCAGAGGAGAGAAAGTTGTTCAAGTAAGGGAGTGAAACAGAGAAGCAGATGAGAAAATGATGATGAAATATCCTAAGTTGCAGGAATTAAACTGAAATTTCCTTGAATAAGCATTTTGTAACTGTGCTCTCTAGTCCAGGAAACTAAGCAGACTGAAAACAGAAAGTTGCAGCATTCAGGTAAAGGGCCAAAAACCCCCTTTTGAGACTACAATCAGGGCACTTTTAATGATTTTTTTTTTCCTTTTCTTTCAGAGACAATTCTTTAAGTGTTCCAGCACAAACAGCATAACTTTCAAACGTATTTTGTGAAAGTAATAGACTTACAATACAGTGCAAGTTATACAAATAATTTAGGAACCAAAATGCCACTGCCATATTATTGAAGGACCTGTGCCATTACCTACCATCTTTTTTCTTTTGCATGACTTGAGCCTGGTTTAAAAAGTTATCCCTGCCAGCTATTTAGACAAACATTGATTATCAGGCAATCTGCTTATTCTCTTGTTCACTGCTTCACTTGTATGAAACACACAGTTTTCCATTTCTATTATTTAGCATTTTTTCATCAATCTTTTTTAACTAGGCAGAGACAGCTTTAGCAAGCAGCAGTAATATGTAAGTGGGATAAATTTATCTTTCAAAAGCTTACACTTGGTCTTGTATGTTTTCTTGTTATTAAGGTTAGATCTCACTCTCTTTCTCTTTTTAAAATACTCAGTATTGTATTTTTAGATATCCTGCCAATCTAGTTTTAACTCTAGGGTGTCAATTTTTACTTTTCACTCAAAATTCAATTCATTTGTTCTCCATGAACTCCAAATCATCTTCATAATGCTTAGTCCCTTCTGGCTGTAAAAAAAAAAAAATAAATCTATGAATTGATAAAAGGATGATGCACTGCTTTATAATGCTTAACAATAGTGTTTTTCTGATAACACAATTAATCATATCTGTCTTATATATTTGAAATAAAATAAGCAATAAAATTGGTCTCCAAGAGCTCTCTTAGAGTTATACTTCATTTGTAGACTTCTGAAGGATTATTTTTACTTGGATCATTTCAGGGATCTGGTTTATTTCACAGCCCAACTTCTAGTTGTGTCAGCATGACCAGGGGGAGGCAAACTGTGAAGTGGGGAGTGGGAAGGAGGAAATAGAAACTTTCTTCCCTGCCAACTCCTCTGTATCATTTAATGACAACTTGCATCACTCCCTAATTTTTCTGCACCTGAACCCTTTAACTCCAAAACAGAGGTTACTTTTCATAAAATGACCAGAACTAAACAGGGCAGGTTAGAGCCTGGACTCTACTTGCATTAACTTTTCTGCAGTGAGCATGCAGTCTCTAGCACAAGCATTATGTGTCTCTTCCCAAGCCTCCCCACACATCCACAAGGTCAGATAAAGTTTTCCTGTGGTTACTGGGAACAAATCACAAGATTTGATGCTGCTCATCACACTTTAACTAATATTTTCTATATAATTTTTACCCATAAGAACAAGAAGGAAACAAAAGCCTCCTGTTTTGTGTTGTTTTGCACTGTGGTTCTCAGAAAATGAGTTTAATCTGAGTCGTCAGGTATTGGTCATCAAGACTAATTTTGATATGGCTTCAGAGTTTCCATCTCTGAAAGATACTGATTTAATCACTATTTTCCCCTCACAAATATTTTGAGGAGGAATTTTACAGTAAAACCCCTAAGAGTGGCCTAACCAATGACATATACAGCAACACTGATGAGCATCACAGAAGCCAACCCTGACACAAGTGAAAATGTCTGTTTGTGGCTCATACCTTTTGCACATAGTGGACATGAAGAGAAAGCTGTTACACTGCTTTTTTTTTTCCCAGTTTGCTTTTTTTACAATTGTATACATGACTGTATATGTAAAGTACACTAACTGCTACTGTTTATGGGAAGCACAGGAGAAAAACTTTTCAGAACAAATTTATATTCTGTGGAAGAAACTACAAACTTTTCAGCATTTAAAGAACCTGTAGGATAGATGTAAATGAAGCTGCAAAACTTGGAGCAACTTTAATTTAATCAAGTGCTGATGACACTTGAAACTTCTTGCAGCAACTAGGGAATCAAATGGAAATGATGCTGCCTTTGTGTTTCTCAGTGAAAAGAACATGTAAATATGGACATAGTTCATTACTTTTAAAAGGAAGACTATCAATTACTTTTAACAACTAAGTAGTTCCTCACAAATACAGAAAGTTTGGGGGGGTTATTTACTACAAGTATTTCTGAGCCTACAGTTTTTCAGCCTCTTTAAATCAATGGAGAAGCTAACAAACTTTTAGGTTTTTTTGAAAAAAGAAGGATTTCCTTGTGTTGTAAAACTACCACACTTTTCACTTAAAATCAAATAGTTATGAATATTTCTTTACTGTTACCTCCTTTTTGTTTGACTCCTTCCTTATGTAAAGGTTGGTAATTACATGTTGCAATGGTATTACTGTCCACTGCAATGCTGAGAAATGCTGGTCTACATGACCTAATCGTTTTCCAAACCTAGTGGTTGTGATTCACCTCAAAAATTATTCAAAGAGTTTTCCCACAACACCTTTCACAAGCTAGCAGCATTATCCTGATAGCAGCCAAACCAGCTAGATCTGTCCTGGTTCCTATTGTTATGGCAAACACGTATGATATATATAGATACACTGTCTGATATTTCCAGCATAGTGTGAAATAACTGGGTCAACTGGATCCACACTCTCCTGGCAGGTGAAGTACATTGTGCTAAATGAACTGCATAGACTAAGAACTGACAACACGGGGATATGGGCATGGGGCATATCATGGAGGATATTATTCACTTCCTACATGCCCAAAAGACAGCGGAAAAGGCACGTTAGGAACCTCAGTTTCCCAGAGCAGGCTTTTGGGAATGTGAGTTTAACACCTCCAAATGCATGTCCAGCCCAAGTAACATAGGAGACAGGTAGATATGAGGATACAGATGCAGTTTGGTCATGGTAAGACCAGGCTGTGACTGAGCTGTTACTGACAGTGCATAACTTCTCCTCCTCATAAAAGTGACAAGCTCTTCTCTGATGCATGCTGTTGCAAACACCTTTTTTATTCCTTGCAGACTAAAATTATGCCATGTGTCTTTTCCAGTTATTACAGTTCTTCAGCAACTATAACTGAAATTTGATCCTGAATATATATGTGTAAAAATGTGGTTTATAATGATTTTACACCATGCTTCTATAATATATACTATATTAGGGTTGCAGATCTAATGACATCCCTGTTTTTCATTGCCCTTTTTCATTCTTGGATGTCTGAAACTACAGCTTGATCCTAAGATTTCTGGGGTCCATGAGGGTCGTCCCTTGGCATCGGAAAACTGTGGACAAGTTGTGTCAGTTCATCAAGAGGAAGACTCTATCCTTTGAATTTTTCGGTGCTCAGTAAACAAGGTGAGTTTGCTGGGTCAGGGACAGATGGGTCATGCGAGTTCATAACTGTTCTCAACTACACAGTGGAGACCTTGCTCAAATTGTGGTTCTATGAATAAGATAAAATAGTAAGTGAAATTCAAACTCTGAAACTATGCAATTAATTTCTGTTCTGGAGAACTAAAAGACTCTAAAAAGGATGAGTTCTCAAGTACTGAGGTGACCAACATTTCTAAAATACACCAGCATGCAAGCTTTTGCTGAGTAAACTATAAACTCCCACGCTATTGCAGAATGACTGTCAGTTCCTGCCTCATAACATCTGAACACCATTTTTTTCAAAGAGTTAATCAAAGTACAGCACCAAGAATAAGTAATTCCAAGAAGTACCATCAACGAACTCACTTGAACCCAGCGCCGAGCTGCTGCCCTACAACTTCAAATAAATGCACCACTTATGCCAAGCACTTTCCCATTCCTCTCTGTCCATCACACCTCTCTGGACCAACTGTCACAGGTATAGAAAAGTCTAGAGAAAGACTGACACCAAAAATGTAGCATTCCATTCTCAATGTGCTAATCATGTTTTTGCTTTTAATAACAGTGGCTGGTATCCAATTCGGCAGTTTTGTGTTCCTGGCTTGATTTTAGATCACCTATGGCTAAGGGGCATAGATATAAGAGTGAAATAGTAGTTTTGGTTTGTTTATTTATAACATCTCCTTTTTTTCTGGACTTATTTTCATTAAATGAAAATCTCTCTGCCCACAGACAAGCTGTAGTAACTTTCAATGGGAAAGTAACTTTCTGTCAGTAGTTTTTTGCATTTCTTCTCTTAAAAAAACCCCATGTTATGAAAAAAAGCTGCAAACCCCACAATTCCTTGCAAGGAAAAGAAATTGTAATTGATTCCTACAGCAGAGAAAAAATTCTTTGATATTTGCACTATTCACAACGTGTTCATTAGTGAAAAAACAGCACATCCCATAAAGCTCACCTCAAAATTGTCAAAGCTTTTTATAGTAAACTAGACTAAGGGTGAAGGATTCATCTAAGGGTACAAGCATGTAACTCATACATTAATCAGTGATTGTGAATCAAAATTATTCTGGGTAATTAAGTAACTCTGAAGGTGTTTAAGTACACTAAAATAATAATAATTAAAAAAAGCTAAGATGGTATAAAATACCTCTGGTCTAAAGAAATCATAGATCACACAAATTTACCCTTGAATTCAGCCCAACCACTGCTTAAGGTACAGGACTATGTAAACCTACAAAGCCAGCTACTACAGGCTCTCAGTTTGTTGAATGTTTTAATTAAGGGGATTCTGTCAAAGTATTTCTCACTATTAGGAGAATATTGTATACAAAACAACTAGAGATGGGTGAACTCATTTTATCTCATTACAAGCCCATTCAAAGACCACTTCTAATCATGAAATATTATTAGCTTCTTGTTCTTTTCAGAAGATGATGACATAGAATAATACCTAATGATAAAATAAGGGAAGTAAAGAGAAGAAAGCAGCATGGGGGAAAAAAATTATCAACACTGTGTGAAGATTGAATTCAATAATCTGGACAAAAGAAAGGAAATACTAGTAATAGTAAATACTAGTGAAGGAATACTAGTAATACTTTCTATTCATAGTCCAAAGAAATATCTGGCAGATTAGGGAGCTGTGTGAGGCTTTTTTACCTACCTGCTAAATTATGGTACAATTCCAATTCCTACGTGGGGGAAAGAAAAGGGGGTTAAGTTACATCAAAGAAATGTCTGAAAGCCAAGCTAGCTCTTCAAAACCTGTGGTGCACAAGAATAATGTAAGATGTTCACAGACACTGAGTTTGCTCAGGACTAATGATAATCCCTTGTGAAATGCAAACTGAAATTTGTTTGCCTACCAAAACAAGGCCTTTTTCCTATCCCCCTTTCCATTCACAGATGCCGGCATGTGTTGGCTTGTTATTGTAGTTTATGAATGTTGGCCTTTATTTCTGCGAAATAAATGTTATCAACTTCATTTGACAAAATGTAAAATTATATGTAAAGCTGACAGACTTGGAAAAAAGTAATAGAAATTAAAAGGAGATAAACATAGCTTTAGGAATATGCATTCTCTTGAACAGTTCTTTTACTCTGAAGGGCTACATAATTATACCAAGCCATATGTGTGTGTTTTTTTTCTTTAATAAATATTCCTGAAACTGGACAAGTGCTAATAGCACTGCTCAAAAGAATGACATCTATCATCCAGAAAGTTCTCATTATAGCTTACTTTATCAGTTCAATGATGAAAAAAATTAGCTATAAATCAGAATCTTTAACTAATGTTTCAGCTGAACTTAAAATAATATTCTAAAGTCTGACCATAAAAATGTGGGATTAAGCTACACAGCCACATAAGATGTCACTTCTCCTCTACCTGGAGATCTACATGATGAATTATACTGTTCCCACAAAACAAAGGACAGGTGGAATTTGAATGATACATCACATAGCATATAAGTCATATATTATAAAGTAAACATTCCACAAGTTATGGGTTTTAGTATTCTGGAATTAAGGTTTCTTATGACAATTGGTAGCTCTTTATGTTCTTCATTGGTCTTTTAATAACAAGCTATTTGATCTTTCTGTCTAATTGCTCTCATGTTAATAATTATGCAGGATTAGGAAAGCTCTAATTCTTAACCGTGCATATGGGAGGATGTATAGTTATGACATCCCTGTAAAATCTTTGTGAGAAAGACATGACCCAGGGCAGTGAGGAAGCTCTCCCAGCAGAGCTGACAAGCTGGGCACAATGCCATGCTGACGTAGCTGCCCTGTGCCAGCTTGCTGTGCTGGCATGGGTGGTCACCACCCCTCAGAGCCAGAAATCTGCCCCAGAACCCCTTGTCTGAGGCTGGTGGGGGACTTTCAAGCTCCAGTGCTTGTATGGGTTCCATTTTAACTATATTAAAGTATGCCACAGTCTTGCTTACTTGCTGTCTCAGGCAGGGAAGCTGACTTTGCAGGTGCCAGGCTAAGGCTCCATGGGGCATTGCAGGACTCCCTGAGAGCCACCAAGCAAGGACTTGAAGTCCATGTCTTTGTATCATACACTGAAATCATAGGAACATCTTTCCTGTGATTCTGATGGTTCAGAAATGGTGGAAACCAGCAGATATAACACTTTGGAAAAGCTGGCTGAGGAATGCTGCCTTTCTGCTTACTCCAACAGCTCCATGAGGCAATACAATGGATACAATCACCCCATTTTCATTTTCAAAGCATTTTTTCCAGGCTGGGCTACTTCAGCTACTGCTTTACTAAGCAGGTCTGCAAAAACTCGCACAAGCATGACAGAGGGGCAGACACTGATACAGAGGTAGGAACATGTCAAACCCACTTTTTTTCTAGTCATATGTTGGAATAACAAGATCCGGTTGTTCTTGTTTAGCCATGCTGGCTATTGCACAGGGCAAGATAGAAATGGAGGAGAAAAGAGAAACTCAATTTCTTTGCCTTCTTTCTGACACAGGAAGCTGAAGTTCCTGGTAGGAAGATTCTGCTCCTCCCTGGGTGTCATGGCCCGTGGCATGGCTGTACACCAGGCATGGCTTTCAGGCATAAAATTTTGTCCCTTGTGTGGAAGGCCATGTCCATTTTAGCTAATTACACAAGGAGGGATCTAAGGATGAAGAAAAGTCCAAGGTGGACATAAATGTCTAAATAGTTTGGGCAATCAGCTTCTTCAGTCATGTTCCCATTTGAAGATAAGGGATCTAGGGGACTCCTGTGTTAGCCCTGTGCATGTGTAGGAAGCCACTTCCACACTCCTGTGCTTGAAAAACAGGTCTGACAGGGTACTGGCCTGCAACGCTCTGCGAGAGCATGAGGCGTGATTTCACCATTTCCTTATGCTTTTTGATTCAGTAAGTAAAAAAACAGGGCTGCAAGCACCCTGGTGTACTTGGGAGTGAAGTGGTTTCTGTTTCTTTCCTGCAGACTGCTTAGGGGTTCATGTGCTGGCCCCACTGTAAGGAGAGACACAGCAAGAGCAGAGGGAGCTCCAGGTGCTGCTCTTCCTGTCCGATTCCTCACAGCCTCTCCATATGCCCACTGGTTAGGAAAAAAAAAATTAAAAATGAACCACACACTCACAAAAGCAACCAGCCAGTCAAGGCCTTTCGGCAGATTAAACCCTTTTTTGACAGAGCCATTCTTGAGGTGTTGTTTGTACTGCACTCAGTTTAGGGCCCCTCACTTTAAAAAGGACATTGAGGTGCTGAAGTGTGTCCAGAGAAGGGCAACAAGGCTCATGAAAGGTCTAGAAAATGAGGAAGAGCTGAGGGAGCTGGGGTTGTTTACCCTGGAGGAGGCTCAGGTGGGACCGCATCCCTCTCTACAACTCCCTGGAAGGAGAATGTAGTGAGATGGGGGTGGGTATCCTCTACTGTGACTGCAGTGAAAGGACCAGAGGAAACGGCCTTCAGCTGAGACAAGGCAGACTCAGATTAGATATTATGTAAAATTTTTCACTGTTTAGGTGGTCAGTCACTGAAACAGGTCGCTCTGGGGAAGGCTGTAGAGTCACCATTCCAGGAGGGGTTCAAGAGACATTTGGATCTGGTCCTGGGTGTTGTTTAGGGGTTAGCTCTGTTTTAGTGGTTTAGGGGTTACAGTGTTAGTGCTGGACTGATAGGTACAGTGAATGACCTTAAAGGTCCTTTCCAACTCTGATGATTCTGTGATTCTGTGATTTGTAAGTGTAGTCACTACTAACTCTCCATGTAAAATACACTATTTTTCTCATACCTTTGTACTATTCATCATAAGATGTATTTCACAGAACAATTTTCCCCAGAATGGTCTTTCCCAAGCTGATCTTTTCTTCCCTCCCTCCACAGCGGCAGAAAGGGATGGTGCAAGGATGGGACTTGTGAGAGTTCTCTCCTGCCACTCGTCTCAAGCAGACTGTGACTGTTCCCTAATACGAGCCAAGGACTTCACCTGAGGACATCACCTTTTCCCACCCCAGCAGAAGATATTTCTGCCACTGTGCTCGGCCTGCCCCTCCGAGTCCCAGCCACAACAGCCAATGTGGGCTTGCACCGGCACCGCTCTTGCCAAAGCCGCGGTCAGCCAGAGCCACAGAAGCTCCCTCAGGCACTCGGGTGTGATTCCTGGGGACGTCCTGTGCACAGCGAAGGGCTGGACTCGCCCATGCGTGCGGGCCCCTCGCAGCTCAGGCTGTCCTGTGGCTCTGTGCTCATCGGCAGGCGGTGCGCGGCGGCGGCGGGCCCCGAGCGGGGCGGGGGAGCCGGGGCGGGCACGGCTGAGGGGCG
>VZTB01011427.1:112867-165018 GCA_013397245.1 Thryothorus ludovicianus | reverse complement strand
GCGGGCACGGCTGAGGGGCGGCTGGTCCCGCCGGGAAGGAGGGGAGCGGGCACGGCTGAGGGGCGGCTGGTCCCTCGGGGAAAGACGGGCGCGGGCACGGCTGAGGGGCGGCTGGTCCCGCCGGGAAGGAGGGGAGCGGGCACGGCTGAGGGGCGGCTGGCTGCCGTTCCCGGGCCGGGCCACCAGGCGGCTCCGCGCGGGTCACCCGCAGAGCCCCCGGGGCCGCGCCGGCCGGCAGCGCGGAATCCGCGTTTCTCGTTCCGTCACATTTCACAGGCGCTTGCTCATCGCCGGGTCTGCCGGGGGACAGGCACACTCCTTCGGCAGAGCCGAGAGCTCTGCTTGGGAAAGAGGGAGGCGGCCTGAGGTGCCCGGGGAGGGCTCGGGGCCGGCCCTCCGAGGTCACTCGCGGCTGCAGCCCTCCCCTTCCCTCCCCTCTCCTCGGCTGCCCCGCCGGAACGGCGAAGCGGGCGGCTGGGGTTGCCTTCAGCTTATTTGGAAAATAAATATTGGAGATGAGTGGTGTCACTCAGTGGGTGAAGGCGAAAAAGACACTGCAAAGACTTTCAGGGCTTTAAAAGTTGGAATAGAAGTTTTTTGGGTTTTGGTTTTTTTAAATTTTTATCTCCTTTCCCCACTCCTTTGAGGTGGGCTATTTCTATGAAGAAAATTCTGCTCACATTACAAAAGGGGGATGTCAAGGGGTTTGACTGTCATTGAGGTTGAAATGAACTTTGTCACCCTGTTTAAATATTTAAGTCTCCTGACACAGGCAAATACATCACGAAGTGCTAAAAAATATATTTAAAAATACAGCTGCCTTTGAGATGAAGCATTTCTATTCCCATTGTATCAATTCACTTTGCTCAAGCAACTCTGAGGTACAGAGTATGGCAAGAAACTGTGGACTGGATAGTAAGCTCCATTATCGGAACCTGTGCATTTGAAGGGGTATCATTTTGTTTTATGCTGTTTTAGCCACTCTGTTGATTTAACTGGCTTCCAAGAGCTTAAGCATCTTATCTATATGCACATGTATCAGTTTTCTTTCTGCATCCAGTCATACTATGTCCCATTCCCTTAAGTAACTGTAGCTTTATTATAGTTTCATACTGTTTTGCATACTGGTAATATTTAGGGGATTTTTTTTACTTTCTCTTAACAGTCTTACCTTCCCTGCACACATACAATGTTTCCACTTTTATATCATTACTTTGGTTGTATTGAAAATGCTAATTTAACTCAGAAGTCAAAATGGTCTTTAAACCTTGCTCTGTAACGCATCTTTTCTTTGGATGCAACTTTGAGGAAGGCGATGGATGAACTTTAAAATAAAAGTGGGTTTTTTTTAGATTGACTTTGATAAAATAATTGTAATGTGAAAACTCTTAATATGATTCAGGGCAGAAACCAATTTTATGTTGGTGCACTTTGTCTGAGAAGATCTCAAAGGGCAATAGCTTCCTGGGCTACTGTCAGTGCGAGGCTAAAGCTGGAGGCGCTTGTGTGAGTGGGAACCCTCAGCCATAATTTAAAGCGTTGTCTCAAAAGCAAAAACATGCACCATGTTGACAGCAGACGGTCTCTTTAGTTTCATCCCTTCATGTGGAGGTGGAGGGACTCATGACCAACACACTCTTTTTATTTCCTGTGGGGCACAAAACTAACTCGCTGAGAGTCTGGAACTGGGGATTGCTGTGAAAAAGACTTGAAGGAGCTGAGGGAGACCAGCTCATAGTGGAAATGACACCAGAAAGGTAGAAGAGCCCAGGATGAGCAACAAATATGCATTTTGCTGATGGTTTCTCCAAATCAGGCTCCATGCCAGTTTGATTTTGGTGGGCTTAATGATAACACAGACATCTTCCAACCTCCACTTGTGTGAGGGATGCTACCAAATCCCACAGCTGATGAGAAGTGAGGCATTTATACATCCTTATAGGCTGCCTTATACATTTCTTGAAGACAGAAATATATTCAAGATAGATTGTTCACAAACATTTTGAGTAAATCCTTCCATATATCTGAAGGAGAAGACCACTCAGGTTGTGCCCTATCCTTACAACTTTTCAGTTGTTTTCAGAACAATTGGAAAGTGCAGAGCATATGCAGCACCTGCTGGGATAAATAGGGGCTGAAAGTTCTCCAGGGTATTGAAAAAATAATCCTTTCAGTTTCCCTACTACAGTTCTTTTTTGAGTCTGAAACTATATAAACTATATATCACATATTGACATTTATGCCCTTCAGCAGTGTGACATCATTTGTCACTTAATGTAAATTTGTCCAAGTCAAGTGTCTGAAATCTGAGCTCCTAGTTACAAAGAAATATACTCTGACTGACTCATAATTTTTCTGCTCTTATGTTCAAGCTCGTGGAAAATGAATATGCAACCAGGAATTAAGACAGAAGTTAAAACCTACATAAGGGGTTTTAGACAAACTGTGCAAACTCTACAAATCTATGTCCAGATCCCATCTGCTCTCAGTCACAAAAGGATTCAGTGTATAAATTAGCCTTTCCAGTGAGCGCAGTGGGATGGGGATTCCTTCAGCCTGACGCTGATCTGTTTGACCTGTGGTTGGCCTACAGATGTGTGCCCATGCGTGAGCAGTGTGGACACTTATCTGCCTGACAACGTGTATGCAGGGTAAACACATTGGGCTGCTGTTTTAAGCAATTTAAAGAGAAGTTTTGGGTGTGTTTTTTAAAGCTTTAACTTTTGTGAAGGAAGCAACTAATGTTTTTAGTCTGTCACACTTCCAAAGACATCTCTTTGTCTGTCCTTCTGGCTTGCTTTGGTTTCAGGCTGTTTTGTTGTGAAAGTTTCTTTAGGGATACACTGCGGGATATATGTTGTGGGATATGTGGTGGGATATATGTTGTGTTTGAGGTGATGACTCTGTGGTCCTCCTGTGCATACCAGAAGTGAATTCCTTTCTAATTATGCACACCAGCTGCTGTCCAAGTCCTGTCTCCTGCACTAACATGTTTCTGCACTGGGAGAAATACTTTGTTCACATCTGGAGAGTAGCTGATGCAATGAGTCATGATTGCAGAGGACAAATCCTAAGCATAATTCAGACTAGTTATCTATGTGGATTTGAAAGTGCCGGCAAAAATCTTCAATATTACCTTGTCTTCCTCAGGATGCCAGCAGAGGAAATGAAGTAATGCTGTGATGTCTTCTCAGCAAAGAGGTTGTTCTCATGTAAATCAACTTTCTTGAGAATTGCTGCTGCAAACTTGAGTACTTAGATTATACTTGTGAATTTTGGTCACCAAATATGCACAGATTACTCTAAATCTAACCACAGAGGAAAGAAAGCATTTTTGAAAAAAAGGATGGCTTGTGCAGGGAGAGAAGAGTTCAAAGAAAACCTGAGTCTTGGTCCATCTGTAGTGATCTCAGAGGAGATGTGGGAAAGGGAGACATTGTGTGGGTGCTGGTGGTGTCTGCAAACTCCTCTGATAAGGAATGTGATCACTTCTATGTCTCTGCATGGATGATCAGAATTAAAACAGAGGGAACATTTGGGGGAGGCCAGATGTGAGTAGCTCAGTTAAGAGGACAGCAGAAAAAGAACTAGAAAAATATGATGAATGGTCTTCAAATAGGAAAAGGGTAAAGATAAAGTGTTAGGTTAAATTATTTTGAGTAATGCATGGTTGGTTTGTTTGTTTTCTTGTATTTATTGGGACAAAAAGAAGGTAGAAAAGTAGAAACTCTGTGCTGAGCTCATGAATCCTCATATATAAAACAGCTGCGAGCTGGGAAGGTGTTCTCAAGCCCTAGATTTACAACTGAGATAGAGGCGCAAACAACATGAAAATCAAGTTTTTATTTTCAGCTTTGGTTACGGATGTAGATAAGAGTGAGTGTGTGTGAACATCTGTGTGTTTGGTGAGTATATAAATAAAATAACATCCAGTGAATTTACCTCAAGTTTTCTTGAAAGTGTCAGCTGGCTTTGCACAGCAAATGTACATGTGAACAGAGTTAAAAAAAAGCAATAATCCTTTAAGTTGTTTTACTTCATTGTTACCTAAATGCTTTGCACTCTAAAAGCATAGAAGATTATTTATTGAACTTTGGATATAGGGTGGGGAGATTATGACATATCTTATAAGTCGGTTGCAGAAGTCACAGCTATGGATCTTCCAATTTCTGTCCAGTTTCGATTCCAACAATTCCCACTATCATAACATTTTGTATTTTTTCTTTTAAAAAGGAAGAGGTGAAAAGATTTGACAACACAATTTAAAGAATGTATTTGGACTGTCACAGACATAGAGCATTTGAACCATTGTTTGCACACCACTGAGAACACAATGCCTTCTTTTAGATAATAGTGATTTTATCCTCAAAATCAAATTATGATGGTGGGACCTGGGTGCTGTCCAGTATGATGATATGAAAAAGAGTATCAGGTAGGTTATTCCCCTTTTGATTTGATCCTGAGACAGGGGAAATTCAGTCAGTTTATTCAGTCAGTGACCATGTGGATGGGGTGAGATTTTTGGGGATGAACCAGGGTGAGAAGATGTGCACATCTATATCTGTTTCAGATGCCCAAGCAAGTATAGAAAGTCGAAGATACTATTCTTACAGAAAAAAAAGTAAAAAGCCCATTCTTAAGAAAACCCAGCAGCAATGGAATCTTTTTGGACTTAGGAAAACTAAATAAAGAGCATAGGACTGGCTTCATTCGTAATCTGAGTCAAGATTTTATCAGTAGGATTATCTGATCGGTGGGAATGCATTTCACATCATGGACATGGGAGATCCTGTGTGGCTCCATGACAATGGAGACTTGGTGGCTTTACTTGGCCCTGAGATCTCTGTCTTGGTAGGAATTTTGCCTTCCACCAGTATGAGATCAGTTTCTCTAACTGCCTCTTTCCTAAGGAAAACTGGTTGTGTTTTTTATGTAGCTTTGGAATACGTACTGATAGCCAGAATAGCTCCAACCACTTTCTACAGGAAAAGTGCATGAAAGGGAAGAAAATGACCCTATTGACTTTGGCTACATGATTTTTTGTCACAAATAAGAAGTTTCACCAGCAAAATCACAAAGCAAAAATATACAGGCCATTCACAAAATTAAGTCTGTATTTGAGTAAGAAAAGGGAGAAGAATTTCAGAAGTGGTATGGCTTGATGCAGTCGTGGTTACTACAAGCATAGATGAGGTGTGAGGTTCAGCACTGACTACAGTTAGCGAAAGCAAATCTCACACCATGGGGGCTAAGATGAGAACTAGGCCCAAAGAAGCTCATGTCCTGGTTCAGCATGTTCCAGCTTTGGCAGCTTCAGGGGCAGTGTCCCACCACAGGATTCCCACCTTGAAGGTTAGTATTTCTGCTGGATTTCTGGGTGCTGGGTAAGCTGATGGCCTGTTTCCTTCTTTCCCATCTTCCTTACTGTCCTGTCCCACATAAAGCAGGCTGTTGTGAGGTTACTCTCCCTTTCTTCTTTGCTGAAACTCCGAAGCAGCTCCACCCCTGCCACCTCCTTCCACCCACTCTGACTCTGAGCTGTTAGAGGTGTTGCTGTCTGATTTCCTCCCTCCTTCCCTCCCTCCAATATGATGGCAGGCTGTAGGGATTGTGTATGAATAGGAGTGTGTATCCTTCTTTCCTTCACGTTCATCCCCATTTTCTTGCAATAATGCAGTCACCTGATGGTCTGAGTCAGCCATGCCTTTCTACCTCCCAAAATACTCCCATTCTCTGAGGGAAAGTCAGGGTGATAAATGAGACTTGGGTACCTCCTGCAGACCAACTCTTGGGTCAGTCTTACCACGTGAACATGATACTTATTGAACATATGAGGGACAGGAATTTGCTAGGAGCCTAAAGTGAGGTGTTGAGACATGCTCAGCTCTCAGAATGAGTTTTTCCTAGACTTTACAAGATATTCTCTTTTCTTGAAGCTAAGCATATGTTTCTGAGCAGGGTCCTGTCATTAAATGGTCAAATGTGAGAGGTGTGTCATCTCTAGCAATAAGAGGGGAAGATGGTTTTGGTGAAAATATCATTACTCTTTAATATTGACTTATAGTTATGGAATCCAGGTTTGGAGAAATCAATTTGACATTCTGTGCTGTCTGCTTCTTTTGGCCAGACTTTTTGTTTTGTTCACAAAGCCTGATGAAAGAGAAATATAAAAGAAATTTTAAATTCACTTTCCAAGGAAGTGAGATACAGTCTTATTTTACTTTTTTAGAAGTTTTGCCTAAATAAAAGGACATCAAAGGGAATACGCTTTTCATTTGGTTTGTTTCGTTATATGTTTTTTAGCTTTGTCTGGTATTCAAAGATCTAAGCAACTTTACTGGAATCAATAGTAAGCACTGATCCATGCCTCAGCCTTGCCCAGACTTCTCTCTTGTGGCAGCTCCAGAGCTTTAACACTCCAGGTGGACTGTGTCTGGCTCCAGGTGAAGTTTGTCAATATTTTTCATATACACATGCAGCAGCATCAAACAAATCTGAGAATTTTATTTCATTTTATCAAGTTCCTTGTCCATACCAACCAACCAAAAAGTCACTTCCCTTAAACTTCTTAAAAAAAATTGGACGATATATTTTGATTTTTCATTGCAATACTTTAAAATAAATGGTATCATTTTCTGGTTTGAATATACTATACATGTTAAATTTTTCTTGAAATGTGTTTTTAAAAAGTAAATAAACTCAAAATCAGAATGAAATGTCCACTTTGGATTAAGTTAAATAGTTAATGTAGTTTAAAAAGGTTGTTAAAAAAAGCTTATGTTTTCTGAGTGTTTTTCACTTTTTCTGTTTTTTCTGTGAATGGAAGCATCAACAACCTCAAAACTTTAGTTACTGAATCTTTGATTTAACTTTATTCCTGGAAAAAAGGCTGTTTTTCTGTCACTTATAAGTAGGATCCTACAGCCAGTATTATTTTCCAGAATTTTAAGCTGCCAGGTACATGTTTTTAAAGGACACATAACAGATTAAACATACAGAAGGCAGAGATGGCATGCAAACAAGGCTTCTTTCAGTTTAGACAAGTCAAAAGACAGAGTCATTCACAATAGAGAAATACCTGCTGCTATTTCCTCTCTTGTTTGATTCTACACTTTTGAGTATTCTTTAGGACACAGTCAGTCTGTTTTTGTGAACACCCCTGTTTATTCTGGCCCTCCCACAATTTCCCACACCAAGTAACTTTTGACTTTTTGATCAGCTCTAGATTAATGTAACATCAGAGAGTTCATTGCTCTGCAGTCTACACTAAAAAAGAAACTTTTTGGCAAGTCAGATGTCCATACTGATCTTAGATGTAAGGCACAGATGCTTAGGATCATTCTTTTTCAAATTAGCCAAAAAACCAGACATACGCTACACCACAAAGCCATCTATACATCATGGTGTCTGAAAAAAAATCAATCTAGAACTTGCAAATCCTGGCTACCAGCCAAATGTCCACCCAGCTGTACTCCACCTCTTCAGCTGGACAGAGGAAGAAAATAAGAAAAAAACAATAAGAAAGATTGCAGACTGGGGTAAGGACAGGGAAATCAATTGTTGGTTACTGTCATTGGTAAAACAGGCTCAACTTTGCAAAATGAACTTAATTTATTTCCATTTCAAATAGGTTTGGATAGTGGGAAACAAGAACGCAAATACTAAAAAAAACTCCTTTTTTTCCCCCTTTCCCAGGCTTAACTTCCCACTTTAGTCCTGATTCCTCTCATGGCCCCACTGAGCATTGGCGGGAGGATGGGGAGTGCATGTAGCAGTTAATATATAGCAGTTTCTCTCTGCTGCTCCTTCCTCCTCACACTTTTCCCCTGCTGCAGTGTGGGTCCTCTCCATGGGCTGCAATCCTTCAGGAAGAAACCTTTTCCAGTGTGGGCTCTTCCTGGGTGGCTCTTCCCTCTCGTATGGTCCTTTCTGGGTGGCTCTTCCCTCTCGTATGGTCCTTTCCTCCAGCTGCTGAAGAACTCCACCTCTGTGGTATTTCCTCTATTGTTTCGCACTCTTTTTTTCCTCCCCCCTCCTCCTCTGTCTGTACAATGTTTTCTACCCATTCCTAAATACGTTTTCAGAGATAGCCCGAATTCCCTGACAGGCTCAGCTCTGTCCTGTGATGTGTCTGCTGGGGAGCTCACTGGAGCTGTGTCCAGCATGGGGCAGCCCCCAGCCTTTCCTCACAGAGGTCACCCCTACAACCCTCCTGCCCCGGAACTCTTGCCAAACACAACCGTTGCAGTCGTTTATATGTGGCTTTGCCAAATAATCCTTTCCTGTTCCTTTCTTTTTCCCAGGAAACTGTAGGAACACTGCAACTAAGGCTGGCAGTGCTTGTGATGACTCCAGCAACATACAGAGGGAGGAGAGGCAATGAGGGAGGCACTTTGTGTATGTGTCTGAGACTTAAAAGCTCCCTAGATCTGGGAAATTTATAAGTTACTGAAATTAGCTCATGCTGAAAAATGCTAGTTCACAAATGGCAATAACAGCTATGTCACGTGTTCACTACAGAGATGCCCAAGGACACTCACCTGTGGTGTACTAAAAAGGAAGAGGCCAGAAATGTATTAGTGCTGTATAAATAAAATATTTAAATAGTTATAGCTAGATGGACTATAGAGATAGTAATCTGATACGTATGCATGCACTGTACATTTTTATACTAGAGTTGCAGCATAAATGACCCCATTAAATCCTGTTACTTTCCTAATCCAATAAGCGCTTAATCTCATTGCAAGTGTTGGAAATAATTATTCATTTATACACTTGTTTTTGCCACACATTTTATGTCAACAAGGAGTGTGCCTTTGACTAATCAGTTAAAACAGCTGGCGGATAAAGGAGTGAACGAGAATTGAGAATGTGCTATTTCTGGGAAGAAGACTATTGGTAGTTTTTCTTTGGTCTGAGATGTTATTGATTCTACAAGAAACGTTGTGCTATACACCAAGAAAAGGCTCTACTCCGTGTTAACAATCAGGACAAGGGTGAAAAATAAAAAGCTTTGTACTTCTCAAGCTGCCTCACCCTGCTGCCTTACTTGACCCTAAGTCATTGAATTTTACAGCTGTGAAGTGGTAGAAGGACTCCACCCTTTTTCAACATTTCATGCTTCTCTTACCTCTCAAGTGTCTGCCATCCTGAGTTGGGTGAAGAGTATTGTATAAAAGACAGATGTGTGTGTTTTTCTGATTACAATTTTTTCCCAAAAGAGGAAGCAATCTTGAAGACCATTGCAAACATGATCTTGTTCTTTTGTACTCCTGCAGGAGCTGTAGTAGATGGAGTGATTCTATTCTGGTTATCAAGGACCAGTTTCATGGTGAAATATTTTTAAGTTTGCTCAGTTCAATGCTCTTCCACTCTTCTTCACCCATCTTGGGAAACACTTGACTCCCCTCTTTGAAAGCAATTCTCGTGCACGCCAGGACTTAGTCTGGGTTTACTGTTCCACCCCAGCAGTGTTGTAGGACCCTGGGGTGGATGTGGATGCCATATCTCTTGCTGGCTGAGAGCCTTTCTCCAGACCAGCATAGTGCCACTTGTGGCAGCCGAAACTTACACAAGGGAAAGGAAACAAGCATCAAATGAATAATGTTGCACTGTGGAGTTTTTCATTCCAACTTGCCACACTTCTGTTTATTACAGCTGTAGGTGCAATTATTTTCCACTGAAGAGAAGTACTAGGCTTTGTCAGAAGAATGGGAGAAAAAAGGTGGTACTTTTGCTGTGACACTTATAGTCTGGAAGATAATGCAAGTATTAGAGCATCAGGTAAAAAAGGAAACATTTAAAAACTTAAGGAATACTTTGGAGTAGAAAAGCTTGAAGTTATTTTTAACGCAGGTGTTTCTGTAATGGTGCAATACAGTATGAGGAAACTTCACAGTTCTCCATGGCACTCACAACAGGTGTAACACCTTTGTAGAATGATTGCTTGGAATGTAATAAAATTAGGAAGACTTGTAAAATCTACTCCTGCTAAAGATATTTCCCTTTTCACAGTCTGTGTTTTTCACATAAGTGTTTATTTCAGTATTTGTACTAACAACCTTCTTATAAATAGAGTCAATCAGATTTGAAATTTTAGGTTACCTTCTCCTTCTCAAGTAGCTCCACTGCAAATGTTAAGAACAGGAAATGAAGGAGGTGTACACATTGAAAAGAGTATGTTCCAAGTATGTTCATTAAGACAAAATAACTGCAAAGAATCCTACAACTTGCCCATCTGTTCCATCATCTATAATCAAGAAAAGTAAGGAAAGATCTAAACCTTACCTATCTCAAAGTACTGTGGGAATGGCCATGATAGACACGCTATTTTAGCTATTTTTGCTTCTGGGATCAATAGTGACAATAGAAGAGGGACAATACTGAGAAATGTTGATGAAAATTTCAGGAAATCTTAGCACTGTTCTTATACCTTTGTTCTCTTTGAATCTTTATATTGTCCCATTACCTTCAGATAGTGCTTTTAGGGTGAATGATGGGTAAAATTGCAGGTTGTCTTCCTTATCTTTCTGCTTTCTGTCTATGTAGCAAGGCATCTTAGAAAAGTAAAAATCACATGTTTTCCTTCCTGGAATCCATATCATGTTACAGATGTGCTTCCTGATGTTAAGTGGAGTGGCAGTATCTCAGATCAAAATATGATTGCACTGAAATCTAGAGACATGCTCTGCCAAATCACATATTATCCCTGTCCACTAGTATCCACTGCCAGAACACAGTGGTGTGACGCTTGAAATGACACTTAAAACTGGTGAAAGACCCTCATCAGGCCTTAATATTGTGAAATGCTGGAAAATCTTAGTTATGTTCTTTGTAGATATAGCTGACTGGTTTTCAGCCAGAATAAGCAAATAGAGGACCAGATTTGGGTCTCGGGTCAATGAGACAATTCCTCCAACCTCCTGGCAAATTTAGCTGAATTATGTTGTTAATTATGTGGTCTATGTATATTTGCTCCTGTTTTAGGATGGCAATTTAACATAATATGGCATTTTGGAGACTTATGGGCAACTATCATGTATCATCTGGCATCCTTGTAGGTCATATTTCAGTAGAGTAGTTCTGTGTATACATATTTAGATCTGGAAATGTAGAATGCTTGGGTTGCATCTTAAATTTTTTTTTTTTTGGGTTCAAATCTACAGATTGCTTCAATCAGGACTTGTCAGTGCAAGTTACACAATTTTAAAAATCAATTATTAAATATGTCTATCCTTGTGCAAGATAGAGTACCAAGAGTCAGGAAGCAAATTATGAAAAACTAAATTGTATGCGAGGAAGAAAACCTCTGGACATTGGCCTATAAAAAGTAATTCCTCTCAGTGGCTTAAGCAAGGCTATTAGAGGGACTAGGTGTCAGAGCCCATATTAAAATGGTAAACAGAAAGAATATGTGATTGATTGGTTAATCTGCTCAAAAACACTGACTCATATTAATAAGGTTAGAATCCTATGTGTGGCCTTATGAAACCAGGTCTGTGTTTGCAGCTCTGACCTTCTGCTACTGGGTGACCTTGAGCATGTAGCATTGCCCAATGCTTGAGTTTTCCCCTTAAAATAGCAATAATATTTCCTCACCTTTGCAAAACTCTATGAAGGCAGTTAATATAAAGCTTTTCACATGCTTTGGGTATTATTCTTAGTACTGATGCATTACTGTGGCAATTCTTGTAGGTTATAAGAAGAAAATTCCTCTGCCAACATGCAGCCAGGAGAGAACTTGTAGCTGCTGAGTGGTTTGAGGGCAGATCAGAAGTAACTATGGATTTTCAGAAGTCTTAAAAGGTGCTTCCTGTAGCAGAAAGGTCAATGAGTATCCCAAGGAAAAAAAAATGGTGACAAACTTCCCTTGTAATTGGCTTGCATCAGTCAGAATATCTGTGAAACACAAAGGTCAAGAAACTTACTTTAAAAAAACACTATGTGAATCTAAGATTAGTCTTGACATTTTCAAAACCTCAAAAGATTAGGGGAAGGGCTGCAACCCTGAGGATTGTGGTCCCTTAGGCTGACTGGAGGAAAGATTATACTAAACATTTTGAGACCTGAATGATCCATTCTGTATTAGAGAAGATTTACAAGATCCTCAGAGAATGCTTGAAACATCTGACTGAGAGAGAGAATCTGTGGACTTTCTGCTTTCTTAGTAGGGATTCTCAAGGGCACCATTAAGGAATCAACTATTGTGATTGATGGAAAAATAAAGAAATCGAAGAAGAAATGAAGACAAACTACAATGTGGACTTTTTTCTTCAGTCCCATGATATCTTCAGCATTAAGTGATTTTGGCAGATAATTTCTACTATGAAGCATGTGGATAGCCAGAAGGCTATTAAGAGAGAATGATGCTGTAATATAAGCATGGAGGATTCTTATAAAGTGTATCTTTCTCTCATTCAAAGTACATGATGAAAAATGATGTGTCCAGAGTGCTAACAAATTATAACAAAGTATAAATTATATATATAAATATATATATATATAAAATGTTTAACCACCTTATATTCTCCACACACCACCCCCCTGTGCTATTTATTTCCTATTTATAAAAATAATTCCAACTGTATCTTTTAGCTAATCCTAGCTGGCTCCATATGCAGGCTGACAATATGCCTGAGGTGATAATATGTCTGGTCAGTTATACCAGTGTGTGGTAGATGTAAAATCCTTAAATGGGAATGCAGAATTCTGATGGAATAAGACCCCATGTTCACTTTGCACAGATGAAAATGATCTCATCATGTGCAAGATGATAGCGGATAAGGCTCCTCCTTTCTTCCCGGTACAAATTAAATTTGAGTGATGTAATGAATATACACATGCATCTAGATGGATTTGCTCTCTCTCTCCCACCCATCTTTATCGTTTATAGACTCATCTTACTAGTTTGTCTTTCCCTGTTCTATGAATTATTTGTGAACAGATTAATTAATTTAATTACTTCTGTTAATTCATAATTGTGTTTGTCAAATCTTCCTGAAGAATGGTTGTGAGCCTTTGGATTACTGCAGGGCTGTTCTCACTGTAGTGTTACTGGTCACCTCAGCAGCACAGGAGAGCTACCAGTCTCTGCCTGAATAATTGCAATCATGTAAATATAAAGCTTCTATTTCTATCTTTAGAGGGGTTTATGTGCCCAAAACATCTAGGTTTTTTTCATGCTACCATAGGCTTGTTAAAAGCTTTTCCTTCTCTCTGTTAGCTGTGTCGAGTTTCCGTGCTTTGACTATGATCATTCTGAGAATATATCACACCTCAAAGCGTGTTCATTTTCCTCGTTTTCATTTTGCCCAGAGAAAGAATACAAGAGCAGTTTACAGAGCTAGATGATACAGACTGGCATTCAAAATGCTATTTTGCTGGTGCTTATTCTAAACATTGTTCTTTCTGGGCCAAATCAGAGTGACTTCAGACTCTAAACGAGTTCCTTTCAAGGTGTATCTACTTGCATCTGTGCCAGTACTCTGGGCAGGAGTGGTACTAGCTGCAGTAATGTCAATAGTGGTGCCAATAATTTTATCTGTGTTAAAGCCAGTGCTGTGGCCTTGGATTTAAAAAGCAAAAACCAAACACAATTCTTCCTCATGGCAGAGATGATGTCAGGCACAGTACAGAAGTATTTAGAGTGCCGTTTTATGAGTTTTTTGGTGCACATTTTTTCCTATCACTATTACAGAACATGTACAGAAGAAATACTTGAATCAACATTCATAAAAAAAATTCCTAATGCTTATTTGGATATCCTAAATAGGAATAGTTCTGGATACTAAATAAAAGCATGCCTAAGACCCTATATTTGCCAGTGAAGAGGGTATCTGGCTGAAGCCAATCAAATATTTTTGTGCTGCCTTTGTTTATATCAACTTTGTCTGCTCTACTCTGTTTATCTAGGTTTCCAGTCAACTTCACACACAATGAACCGACATACAAATCGTGGGGAGAAATGGAAAAGATTTATTTTATTTGCTTTCACAGAAGGAAGATGTTAGCGTTCGAAGAGTTGGGATAGGTTCCTATCGTGACAGAACAAAACTGGCTTTTCAGCTAGTGCCTTACCATGGCAATCTGCTTCAAAGGAGCAACTGTCATTTTTGATAAGGATAGTGAGAATTACTGTCATCTGGAGAGATCACTATGCCTCTGGGTTGTATAGTATATTACAACAGAAGAATTTATTCTTTAAGAGATGAATAATTATTCCACTACAACACTTTATTGCTGGTTTAGAAAAGACACAGTTTCTACCCTGCGTGATTATAATGTAACTCCTTAGCTAGCTCTCTTTAAATATAAACTTGTGATATGCTTTTTTTTTTTTTTAAATATATATATATATATGGCAGGGAGTCAGGCAGAAAAAGCAGCTAGTTAGTGCAAACCTTCACAGGGCAAGTGGATTTGGGGAGCATGCATGCACGCCACATGG
Source organism: Thryothorus ludovicianus (assembly GCA_013397245.1). Taxonomy (NCBI): domain Eukaryota; kingdom Metazoa; phylum Chordata; class Aves; order Passeriformes; family Certhiidae; genus Thryothorus; species Thryothorus ludovicianus. Next base: position 150,572 of record VZTB01011427.1, on the reverse strand, counting down.
CTCCCCACAGCCAAGAGCCAAAGAAGAAGCTGCGCAACCGAGCGAGTTATTATGGAGAGCTTCTCTGTGGCTGAGCCAGTAAGAGCTGGGTGCTAAACTTGTTTCCGCTTGAAGTTGCTCTTTGCATACTTGTTAAGGCAGAATGTTCTACCTTTTCACCTCTGCAATACTGGGTGTGAAACATGAGCCTCTAGGTGTTTCCTGGCTGGCAAGAATTCAATGGTAATAAAATTACTAGTAGAATAAATGTTTCAGAGGCAGTTATCCTCTCTCACCTGTTTGTAATTTTTTATTAATTATTACAAATGTGTTTAAGTACTCTACCTGATTTTAATCTGCTGTATTCCCAGGATTTACATATAAAGGTCTTTTTCCCACAGAATAATGAATAATCACATATGTCAGGGTGTGGTGTTAAAATACTGGATGTTGGTGATACACCTACTAGCAATCGCTCATTTTGTAAAAGGCTGGGTTCTAAAAGTAGTTTGCTTTTTATGGCTTTGATCCAAAATTCTGTTGAAATCAGACTCTTATTGAGTTAAAAAGCTACGGATCTGGTCCCAAATGTTCTTTTATGGGAAGTGTTTGTAGTGCCATTGTTAACAATATATGCAGCACTGGGCATGTGAACTGTATAAGTAGAAATTTTACTTTTCCCAAAGCTCCTGCTTACTTTTATGCATTCTTTGCTCAAGCAAACAGCAGGTGGCTTACATGAATAGTGGGGTTAATGAGACTACTTAAGTGAGCAAGAGTGGAAAAAAAAAATCGCAAACTAGTCCTCTATTTCAGAGAATTTAGGACTTGCCAAATAGAGCTGAGAACTGTAAAGGATTAATATTATTATATATTGAAAGAAAAGCTGACCAGGATAGAGGTGGTGGGGGGAGGAGGGTTTGTTGTTCCAAGAGCAGCAGAGCTAATGAGATCTAATGCTTTTGTTTCTTAATCCCTGAACTGAATTAATCTCCCTCCCTTCCCATGTGACATCATCCCCTAGGTGCAGGCAAGCCTCAGGGCAAGATGCAATTCTGCTTGGTCAGCCAAACAGAGGGTGAGGGAGCCAAACTTAGTAGTGCCTCCCCTTAGCAGAGATACTAACCTTGTCCCTGCTCTCTTTCCACTTTCAATTCTCCCAAGTGATGTAGAAACACAGTTATCTTTGACATTTCAGGTTAATAGGACAATGATTCATAAGTTGCTTGGGAGGATAGAAGAAAAGATAATACAATTGTGTAGTCCATTTTCTTACTAACAAAAAAATTTACCCTGGACTCCACTTGGAGAGGGTTGAACATGTAGTTCTCCATTCAGATCCCATAACAATATGGCCTTTATGAATTTTTGAACACTTTATTTTCAGAATAATTTTCTTCAAAAATTGCAAGCCCTGTTTAGATGATAAAGTACTTGTACTAGGAACTGGATCATGTGGATAATATTTTTGATTTCTTGTTATGCTATCTGTATGTCAATTAGCACATTACCTTTGTTGCCAAACTGGAAGGATGAAGATGAAATATTTTATACAATTTTAGATTTTGTTCTCTTTTTCAATTTTCTATTCAATTTCTATATTACTGATCTGACAAAACACAAACAACAGAAATACTGACATATTGCAAGAAGTAAATTTTATACTGGCTCTGTAATATCTGTAAAGGAAACAGTTTGTAAGTAACTGAAGTCTTGATGGAATTTGAGAAGATTGGGTTTTGAATGTCGATGGATCTTAAACTGCAGCTACACAGCTGGATGCCAGTGTTATCTGAGCAAGTATCAAGTAGGATTTCACAGCATAATGGCTACTCAAAAAATTCCTAAGACTCTTGCCTAGCAGACAAGATTTATAAATATGAACAGTTAGTGTTTGAAAGTTAAGGAAGTCACAAAGACCCAACAACAAAGAAATCCAACAGAGGAATCTTCTTCCCACTTTTAAACTCAGAAAGTGTTTTCTCTCAAGCAAAAGTGACATCAAATGCTTTTTTAGATAAAAGGCAGAACAAATAAGAAAGATTCTCCAGGAGAGGCTTTAAAGTGTCTTTCAAAATTAGCAAGCACAAAAAGCCCATAGGTCAAGAATCAAGTCCTCTCCTGTAATCCACATTCCCTCAGACAGCATTTCAAACTCAAGCTCCTAGAACTGACCTTCAAAAAGTCATTTCTTCATGAAATGTGTGTTAAACTATTGTCACTATTCATCCACCTCTAAACACCTGGCATCAGACAAAGTTCAAAGGACTCAAACAATGAAGTGACCCCTTGAAGGGAAAAAAATGTAAGAGCAGCACCAGGGCTAGTCAGAATACTGGAAAATGGACACTGATTTGTGGAGCAGTGAGTATTGTGTAGTCACTGATCTTGACAATTACTAAGTTTGGAATAAATTGTGCTATTAAAATTAATATACTCATTGTACATATATTATGTGTAAACACAAGCATTTTCTTGCTGATGAGCCTTGCATGCTTCTTGGAATTAACTAATATAAGAATTAGTAGAAATTGTATCCCTAACAGTGCCTCCTTCAATTTTGTGCCTGAAAACAATTTCAACAATTTATGAAGTGGAAATACACAATAAAGGTAACTTGTAAAAATTACTGACTCATAAAAGTGAGCAGAGACAAAGAATGATTTCTAAATTTTATGTTTTATATCCTTACCCTGTGAATTGCCATTTCTTCTTACTGGAGGCTTTCCTGATGCACAGCATTACAAGCCTCAAGTGACTTGAGTCTGGGGAAGTCCTGACACAGTTTTCTGAAAATCTTTTTCTATTTTCCATTAACAATGATGACAGCTCTGATCTTCCCCACAAGATCACATTTAAGTATTCAGTGGCTATTAATAAAGACTTGATTGGATTCTAGTCACAATAGTTGTCATAAATGCAAGGTTTGAAAGCTTTGGGTTAATATGGATTAAGATGTCAAAGGTCAGGAGACGAACTGGAAACAAAGAAAATTCATCACAGATGTAATTTTTTTTTTCTGTGACTAAAAACTATAGTACAATTATTGAGAAATCAGATTCATGAATATGTAAAGAATCCCAAATGACCAGAAGGGCAAAAATCAGGCTTTACTTGCTAAGAATCTAAGGATGGCATAATTTTGAGCTCCTGTCTGGGAAGGCTCTGGAGCATTTATCCTTAGGAAGACTGATCAGTCAAAACCAGAGGAATGTATGTGCAGCTCTTGAAATGGGCACAAAGATCGCTATTTGTCTCATTGACTTTTAACCTACATTAACTTGGGAGGGCTCAGAAATTTCACTTTACTACCATTGCAGTCATAAATTATGTTGTATTTAGAAGATATTTGTGACACTTATGGACTTGTAGACCTGTGGACTTGCAGACCTGTAGAAAAGGTTCCATATTGAGTGAGTGCCCTGTTATGCACTTACACCGTAGGAAAACTGACTTCTGTGCCGAAGATGTACTTGCTAGTACAAAGTTGGAGGATATCTCCTGCACTTGCTGCCTTCCATTTTCCAACAGAAAAACTTCATTGTGGGTAAAAGAGCTGTGTTAGGAAGGCTGCTTACCGAGATACTATGGCAGAGCAGAGCTTTGTTGGCAGAGGCCTTGGTAAGCATCTGTGCAAGGAGAAAAATTAAAACAGCTGGTTGGCTCCTCTCTGTCTTGACAATTTTGGGTGAAGACTGAGAAGGATCTTTGGCCAGTGTGTCCAAAGACTGGAGGCTTAAATGCTCTCATGGTCTCATTCTCAGAAAGAAAATCTGGAGCTACGGAAGAGAGTGTAACTTGTAATATTAAAATAGGTTGCCACACCTGTCTTCCTCTAATGATACAGAAACATCTAGAAAATCCTGGAGATATATCCCTTAAAATCATCAGGCATTAACTTTTTCTGTTTTCTTGCCTCTGAAAAGTTGTTCATACCTTGGGGGAATTTGATGGGATTTGTGGGCATGACCCTGGTTTGTTAATAAGATGGGCACTTTTAGATTTTCATGAAAAGCTGGTGCTTAATTATATTCCTCAAAAGGGATTTAAAGGAGAAATTTTTTCAGTGATATAAGCAGTATTTTGGTGCTTATGTTCTCGCTGAGTAATACATCTGGATTCCCTATCATTTAGTGAGAAATTAATGGCTCCAAAAATCAGAGTAATAAATGTCAAAATAGATAAAGCTAAATGGAGACTAATATTTTTATGGACATCAGGTATCTTCAGATACAGTATATGCATTAATGCAATCCCACAAGGTGTGGATTAGGTGATTAAGACAAACTGTGAAAAATAAAAAGGAATGTATAAAGAAAAATAGCCAGAACTGGATTTTTTTTCTACAAAGGTTTAAATGCAGAGTAAAACTGCTGTGTCCAACAAAGTTGCTGAAGACTCATTGGGTGTAAGTTGAATTGGAGTCTGTCTCTAAGAGTGACTTAACAGTGACTCAACATGCTGAATTGTTGCTCCAAATAGTAGTTATCAAAGGCATCTTGCCTTTGCGTAAATGACTAATATAATTAGCTTATAACATCACCATAGGCATTGGCAAAAGTAATCATCATTACTATCCATTGTGTTCACAACATCTGAACCATTCATTTCAAAGCCTGTGGAACTGAAACTTCTATCCATCTCAGGAGAACTTTGTTTTCATCCTCCACACATTTTCTGCACGGGCCTGTTTTCCATGCCTCCCCATCCTCCTGCCCATTCTTACTGCATACAAAATGTAATTAGCATTGTTCCTGCTTGCTTCATCTTTATTTTTTTTTTTTTTTAAGGAGTGAGGCAGAGATGGAGAAAGGATTTTTTTTACAATAAAATCAAATACAAAAGTCCTTAGTACACAAAACCTTGTCCTGCTTGGTTAGCTCAATCAAACATGTAGAAAAGCTCACAAAGTTGGCCCAGTTTTGTTTAGTTTCATCTGTATAATTCTGAAGTTATGGGGGTGTAACCAAGGTCAGAATTTAGTCCATTGTATGCTTAAAAAGAAAAAGAAAGCACTGTGAGATTTTGATGTTTCACTTTTCTAGCAAAATGATGTGCTTCCTTAGCCATGAAATAAGGACATGATTTGAATGAGTTACCATCTCTGTGATACTGAGAAAACTAATCTGAGATTGAATGCTGCTCTTTTTCAGAAAAAATGAACATAATGATTAATAGTATCATGGCAGCACTATTATTTGGTACGTAATACTCTCTTTATATTATTAAATGTTTGTGAAATTGCAATTAAAAGCTTGCCTTGTTTGCTAATATGCTCACTTCTTTAATTAAAGAACTCTTGCTGTGAACTTTGCCTTTAGTGAGCATGCTTAGCAGTGGTGTTAAGGAAGGGTTTAATCCTTTTAGACAAAGACACACCTGTTCACAGGCCCCTAAAATGTTTAAGTCTCATCTCATTTAAGACTAGATTGCTCAGCACCTTGTAGGATTAAACATAGTCTTAAGCTACCTGTTTCTCATTTCAGTAACATGTAGCGGAATAACTCAAGTAATAGCTGAAACAGTGCTTCTTCAAACGTCCAGGTAGGAATTCAGGTCTATCCACTCTACCAATGTTGACTGGTGCTCTAGTCCCCTAATCTACTACATGGCCCTCTTCTGGATGTGCTCCAACACTTCCATGTCTTTTTCTTTTGGGGAACCAAACCTGTACACGACATTCTAGATGGGAGAGCAGAGCAGAGGGACAGAATCCCCTCCCTTGACCTGCTGGCCACACTCCTTTTGATGCAGCCCGGGAATTCACTGGATTTCTGGGCTGCAAGCACACACTGCCTGTTCATGCTGAGTTTTTCACCAGCTGTCAGCCCCAGGTACTTCTCTTCAGGGCTGCTCTCCATCACTTCTCTGCTCAGTCTGTAGGTGCACCTGGGATTACCCTGACCAGGGGTAGGACCATGCACTTGCCTGTGTTGATCTGGGTTAGACTTCAGGTAAGCTGCATATGTGAAGTAGGTCAAGATTGTCTTCTCTCAGATCTGCTTCTACAGCTGTCCAAACTCTTATCTACTTTGTACTCTTTTTCTCAATGTCAGTTTTAACTCCCTTCCTGTGTCTTTCACTCTCTCTTTGAGCCTTTCAGGAAATGAAGGTGTGATTTCTATGGCACAAGAAGCTCACTTGGGGTTTGTCTCTTTCTCTATTGATCACCCACAGAAAACTCTTGAGAGTAAACTCTGCATGTAGCTTTCTGTCTGTCAGTAATCTCCCTAAGTTAAGCTTTATTTGGTTGAGGGCAGGAGATGTCCTTATTTCCATTATTTATAGTACATGTGTTGTGATTAGAGAAACTGCCACTGAGGTGAGGCTTCCTTTATTAATAATGCAAACACTCTACTTATTGGTCTGCTTATAATCTGCTAATATTTTTTTAAAGGTCAGAAAAAAGGCAAAAAAATGTTTAGAATAGTTTTTGAAAGTTCAGAGAAATTACCAAAAATTCATGTCTGCAGAGCTCTCAAGAAACCTCCAATCCTTTGTCCAAGCTATTCTTAAAGACCTACACTTTAAAGACTGAGTCTTTTAAGCTGTGTTCCTGTGTTATAGACACCAAAATGAAAGACCTTGCATCCAGACTTGCAAAATATTCAAAATCCACAATCTGAATAATTTGAAAAGAACTCAATAGTCCTTGAAGAATTCCCCAAAAACACGAGGATTTTTAAAACTGCATTTTTTCTCTGTAAACAGAATTGCAGCTTTAGGATGCACAACTTCCTATTCTCTTGGGTTTGGCTTTGCATCCTTGTTTTCTTTAAATAATACAATAATAATCAAAATATTTGTAGTGCAGCCCAGGCCATGGCTGTGGTCAGATGGTATTAAGCCAGCAAAGCCAAGACTGAGGGATCCCACCAGCTGGAGTCCTGCTGGGTTCTGAGAATTGCTGCATCTCTGCACACGGCCAGCAGCACATCCCTCCATCCCAAGACACCCAGCTGTCTCTGTGGGCTGATGACAAGCAACTGAGCTTAGAGCAACCTGAGCTAACGTCACTGGGAGATTGGTTTAGCTCTCAGTTTAAGAGTAAGGAAGTGGCAGTTGGGATCAATATGCATAGAACAGGCGTATTTTTTGATTTTTTTTTTCTTGAGCTGAATATTTGAATACAAAATCTGATCTTACATATGAGCTCAACTGTGGAAGTGTAATGCCATAGCATTTAAAAATAGTGACTGCCAAGAAGCAAATTAACACAGAGGAAAACCGTTTGGAGGTGTTTGGTGATGGTTTTCACCAGGCAGGCAATGCACAGTTTTTATATACAGTAGGTTAGCATTTCCAAAGGGCAAAGAGAGATGAAGAATAAAGGATAATCTTTTAACGTTTCCAGGCATGTGATCTTTGTGCATGCTCATTTGCAGTTGGAGAGCCCAAGCAGTGCTTTCACTTAGGTCTTGCCATACTCAGAGTTTTTCTTAAAGTGTCATGACAGAAAATTGACATTAAGAACATACCTATTTATGTGCTTTTAAAAAAAAAGAAATAAATTAAAATCCCATTCCATATCAAGCTTTTATTTGATTTCCATATCAAGCTGTTTATGGCTCTGACAAACAATGCAGATATTTGAAACCTGCCCAGAACATGTTTAAGAGCTGTACTGCTGTAGATTAATAGATTTGTAACATATTTTCCTCAGATTTAGCTCTGCTCATATGCAATGATGTATTTTTCCCCAAGAACAATACAGATAAAAGCTGAAGATTACAGTTTGTGTTAGAGTGGGTATGCACTGATAAGGATGTTTCTCTTTGTGGAAGATGAAAAAAGTAGAAGAAGAGCCTAAGAACAACAAAGACGATCTTTCACAGCAGGGAATATATTTGATGACCTACAGTAAATATTATAAATGCCTGAAAGTGCTTTTATATACAAGTATTGCTTTGTAGTAGGCACTTTGTAGTATGTATTTGCTATTCTCTTCCAATACAAATAAATACCAGGCTAGAAGAGAGTTATAGAACCATAAGACTGGGAGGATGATGAAAGCGTAGCGTTGTCATTAGTTACTGTCAAAGACCACAGTGGTCTAGCAAAGGGACACAGACTCCTCATTGATTTGCTTGCTATACTGATGTTTAGGACTAATGTAAGCAAGTAATAGGTTAATTTGGGCAGCAAGTGTTAATTACTGGATATATGTTACAGTGGAATATGACATCATGCGGCAAATCAGTATAGCAGTTAAAAAAACCAAATGGGAACTCAAATGGGAAGTGAAGGTCTGAACTGCAGAATGAGTTTCTAACTCTGGGGTCATATAGAAAATTCAGACTACAAGATCCTACCAATAATTCAGAAATCTGTCACTGGTCTAGAATCCTCTTTATAGGGACCAATTTGAATACATTTCACCTTTGTCTTGAACAAGAGGCAGTAAAAGATAGCCTTAGCACTTGGGAGCTCTTTGGAGAGCAAATCCCCAAAGAAAATTCCTCAGTGATGTAGGGTGGGCATCTAGAGGCTTTTCTTTGTACTGTGGGATATTGTGAATCAGTGAAAGGAGACAGAAAGGAGCCTTTTAGTACCTCCAGCTGTAGGATATCATGTCTCAGCTCCAAGACAAAGCAACCTTACTTCTGTGTTCACTGAATAGATCCTGTTCTCTGGCAAGATGCTTCCAGCAATCTAGAAAGAGAGGGCAACATTTGAAGAGTCATGCAGAGGTGAAGGACTGAATGAGTCAGAATCTTAATTTAAAAAAAAATCACAAGAGTGCTTAAGGATTGGAAGCACTGAATTTTTAGGATTCACAGTTCTGGTAACCAGAAAGTCATTACCAGGACTCAGACCCGTAGCTCTGGATGCATGTTGAAATCCCAGCAAATGAGCCCCCTGGGGAATGTTATCATTTCTGTTTGCACATACATTTTAGAACTAAATCACCTATGACCTTTTATCCTGCATTTCAGAGTTTGCTGCTGTGCGCATCATATCCAGACATGCTGCAGTGATAAGAGACCTTGTGTTCAGAGTTTCAATACCCTCTCCACTAGGCTCTTGGGAAGAAGTTGAGGCTTGGCTTTCTTTGAGGCTGGTAGGAAATGACAGGGTAACAAATGGGTTACAAGCAGTGAGAGAGGGACAGAGTGAAACTGAGAGGAGTTTGGCATAAATGCCTGTCTCTTTGGCCACTGGTTCCTTTCAATAGCCCTTTTTGCTCCTCTGCTTTCTGAAGCAGCAGCAATATTATAGAAGGCTGACTCTGGCTAGATACCAGGCACACACCAAAGACTCTCTATCACTCCTCTCCTCAGCTGCATAGAGAAGAGAAAATATAGCTAAAGGTTCATGGGTTGAGATGAGGACTGGGGGCGAACACTTACCAAATACCATCATGTGCAAAGCAGCCTCAAGTTTGGGTGTAAATTGAATTAATTACTACCAAAATCAGAGCAGGAGAATGAGAAGTAAAATAAATCTTAAAAATACCTTGCTCCCACCCTTCCCTCCTTCCCAGCTCTACCTTCTGTGCCTCAGCAGTGCAGGGAGAGAGGGAGTGGGGGCTGTGGTCAATTCATCACACATTGTTTCTGCTGCTGCTCAAGAAGAGGAGCCTTTCCCCTGCTTCAGCGTGGGGTGCGTCCCACGAGGAGGAGGAAGTTCACCTTCCACAAATGTCTCCCACAAGTTCATCCTACAGGCAACAGTTCTCCTTGGGCTGCTTCAATGTGGCTCATTTTGCCATGGGGTGCAGTCCTTCAGGCACAAACTGCTCCAGTGAGGGTCCCACATAGGGTCACAAGTCCTATCAAGAAACCTGCTCCAGTGTGGATTCCTCTCTCCATGGGTCCACAGGTCCCTACCAGGAGCCTGCTCCAGCATGGACCTCCCAAGGATTCACAGCTTCTTTCCTTGCATCCACCTGCTCCAGCATGGGTCTCCTCCACAGGCTGCAGGTGGATCTCTGTATCCTTGATCTGGTATTGTCCTCTGTGGTATTGTCTTCACCATGGGTTGTAGGGGAAGCTCAGCTCCAGTGCCTGGAGCACCTCCTCTCCCTCCTTCACTGACCTTGATGTCTGCAGTGTTGTTCCTCTCACAAATTTTCACTGCTGCAGCTTTTCTCTGGCTGCAATTACATCTGCACAATAACTATTTTTTTCCTTCTTAAATATATTCCCACATTTTTGGTTGGCCCAGCCTTGGCCAGTGGCACATCCATCCTGGAGCCGGCTGGCATTGGCTCTGTTGGACATGGAGGAAGCTTCTGGAAGCATCTCACAGAAGCTGTAAGACTCCACTACCAAAACCTGGCCACGCAAACCGTTTTGCTTTATCCTTTCCTCAAAGTAGGAGGTGAAACAGCCCCTGGACAGCCTTTATTGATTAGAGTCCTAAAAGTCACCAGTCTACTGGGATGAATACATCTGTAGAGAAATGGGGAAGTGTCTGGGGGGTTTTCCCAGGGACAGGAACAAAACTGAGGTAGGTCTCACAGGAATTTGAGATGTCTCTGTGGAATGTGTCACTCTGCTAAGCCAGACCCTCGGGAGAGGCACCTCCACAGAAGCCTGGAAGCAAAACACTGAGATTTTATCATGTAGGTGTGATCGTATCTTGGCCGTGAACATAACAAAGATGTCACAAATTAATCCGTTCTTAGGTTTTTTCTGCTTAAGTTGGCATTGTATGAGAAAACAGAATACAATATTAGACCTGTAAGAAACATTAAATTCTAGCTTCTCTATTTTTTTTTAAGTGAATGGCTTTATTCACAGTATAAGAATAACCATAGCTTTTGCTGATAGTCTGAAAAAAGCTTCTAATTTATTTTCTAAATTTTCATGAAAGCTAAATGGTCACCAGCCAAAAAATATTTATACTAATACTATTTAGTTTCTGGTTTAAAAGATGTATTTCTTTTTGAACCAGATCTGATCAACGCACACAGCGTCTTTTGCCAAAGATTTTTTAAAATGCTTCACTTAAAATTGTCCAGATTTTTGATCAAATAATTTGGAAAAACGTATCTGGTTTGTTCTCACATCGGGGAAGGCTTTTTTCCGTTTTCTCACTTCTCTGTTTTTCCTGTCCTTTTGACGAATCCTGACTCCAGCGCTCCGTTTAAAGGCTTTGAGCATCCCGGAGCGTGGGAAGCCTTCTGGGGCTGCCGATGCGCGGCAGAGTGCGCGACCCTGCGACTGCTCCCTTCTCTTCTCGCCCACCGCACAGCACAGGCTCCCAGACTTCTCCTGAGAAGTGTTGAGGCCCTGCCAGTTCTAGTCTGGGAGCTGGGCCTGTTTAGTACCTCTGAATACTAACTAGGTTGTTTTTACCCAACAGTAATATGTGACAAATTAAACAGTATAAATTTTATCTTGATCTTAATTAAGGCAACAGCAATATTCCCATTAACTTCAGTGGGACCAGGACTATATCAAATATTATTTAAACATTTATAATAGCATTAGATAATGGGGTTAGAATAATTAAGAGTCTATTGAAGAAATTTAGCTTGATGGTGGAAAGGCAAATTATGTCAAATGAACGGGAACTGTCGTTTATGGGGGCCTATTGAGATAGTCTTGTTTATTGAGGGAAGAGAATGAAGCTCGTAGAAATCTTTCAGGGGCAGAATCTGAAGGTCTTTTGGGGACTGAGAAAGAAGAGTGGGAATATTAAACAGATGTGTGAGGTGGGAACAGTGTTTTTCACCATCACACAGACTCAGCAGTCAAGAGTACCTGAAAATTAATTTTCGATCGGCAAAATGAGATCCTAGAATCAGTGTAGGCTGTTTCAATTAGGTCTGTGCAGATAGACAAAATTAATGGGTCAAATAAGTAATTAATGGTGTTAATATATCAATCACTTTTATTAGAAAAGCGTCTGAAATGAGTCAGGGGAAAAAAAATCTAATAATTAATTTTAAAACTGCTATGATGCTCCAATTGATTTGGGGCTGGGAAAAAAAAGAGGATAATTAGTAAGGATCAAAAAACAATATCACATTTAGTCCCCCAAATGGGGAGGAAAATTAAACAGAGGTGGGATTGAAATATCATTTTTTATCCTCTTAAGAAGATTGGGATTGTCAACTGTAGTAAAATCCTATTCTTTATTTTAAAAGATATATATATGGCCTGTCCTTCCTCACTTCTACTCATATGCAAGGTCATGTCAATTCAATGAGGAAACAAGTGGCTCTATGTGTGTGTGTTTTAGACTTTCTCCTTAACTTTAATGTTAAGAAGCTCTTTTCTCTGTTTGCTGCTATGATAAAATTATGAACTAGCATAAAAGCCATAAATGTAGTTTTTTTTCCTAAAAATCATGCTTATTTCAACACAAAATGAAGGTTTAGTCTGAGTGATCTCTACTAGACTGCTTACTGGACAGGAAGTAAAAGAGAAGGGGCATTGCATGAAATTGTCTATTAGTCATAAAAATAGGTTGTGCGTGAATTTTTTAATTTTGGAGGAAATTGTTGAAACTTGTGTGCTCATTTTTTGAATAAAATGCTCTTATTGAATACACTGCTAGAAGTGCAGAAAGCTCAAGTTTTCTCAGTAAGTTCACAAGGGTTAAAAAATAAATATAAAAAAACCCCCAAGGATTTCCATATTTCCATTGGGAAATTTTTTGACTGGCCATGCAGTACTGCTCAGCTAGGCTTGGTCAACCTCTGTGTTATTGAACAAAAATATCCTGCAATTGTTACAAAAAATAGTTCTTATTTTCTCCTTCCCCTCTCACTGCCAATATGAAAACCAACTAGTAAATGAGAAACAACCAAAATTCCTTCCAACAAAAAATCAAGATTGAACCACCTCTTCCTTGCAAGCTGTCTACCAAAACAATTCACAGAATTAGACCTGCTTTAGCTGATACCCTAAAGCTGTGAATGAAAGACAGTAATTAAAAGTATTTGAAATAAAAGTAAAATCAAAACAAGTGCAAGCTAACTCAAGGCTTTTGAAAATAGATCTCTTAAATAGAATGTGGACAAGTCTGTTATCTGCCATTGCTTTAAAACTGTAGCATGGAAGCTGCCTCGTGGGACGCTGAGATGCAAGTATTGGTGTACAAATGCTAAATATCTAGGAAACATTTGAGGAGTGGAACTGATCAGATGGCTGAGAATTCATCCTGTGGTTGTTCAATCCCATCTTTCAGAGGATCCAGGTAACCCTAAAAAGCTTTTCAGCTAAGAAATGCTCTGTCCTTGCAGTAGGATTAGCTATTCTCTCTTTATTTTATCATGAGCTAAACTTACTCATCATCCATCTTTCCTCTGCTTGGTAATATCTGTTTAAATGACACATGCACCAGTGTCAGTGATTGTGTTCTTTGCTATATTAAAGTTTTCTTTATATTTATTCCAGGCCACTGCTGCTGGGCAGGATGTGACAAGCGTGCTGGTTTGCGAGGCTGTGGTGTACACAGAAGAGTGATTTCGTTCAAACAAGAAGTTGTTGCTAGGTAGGCATTTTATTAGCACTCATGCAGTGTAGTAACTTGCTGCAGTCTGCAATTTTTTCATCTTTAAAGTACACTTAAAACTGGATTCCTGAACAATGGGCCAATAAGTTGGAAAAGACATTTGGACTTCTGAAGAAATGCACTAAGCAAGAAAAAAACTAAACCAAAACCACAAAGGACAATATTTCAAATAACACATGGTTGTATGGTGTTTAATAATTTGTCTTTTTTTTATTATATATTTCTCATATATATATTCCTTATTCTCTTTGTTCTTTGTAAATTTACATTTACAAATGCAAATTTAAGGTACATTCTCTCTATCACTTAAGTCTCTCTTCTTTGTGTTGGTTTTTTGTTTTTTTTTTAATTTATTTTATTTTTTATATTCTAGTCTGTCTCCTGCTCTGTTCTGTCTTAAGATACACAGACCAGAACTGCAAACACATTGAAAATATGGGTGGAGCAAGGTGTCCCCAGTGGCAAAGTGATTTTCTTGGTTTTGTTGTGACTGTCTTTCCTAATGACACCCAGCATTTTATGTCTGGTGTTGCAAACTTAACTCAGAATTGCAAAGAGTTGATGACTCCATTAGCATTTCCAGTAATGGAAAGTGTTCTGAATGCAGCATCAGATAAGCAAAGTTTAGGTTATTCTTCCCTTGATACAGAACTTCACAATGATCCACATGGAGACTCAGTGGCCCCTGAGTGCTGTGCAAACTCCCTGGATTGGCTTTTGGAATTCCTTATGGTCAGTGTGGTACCTGAAAAAGGCTCTGCTGTTATCCCTACACTGCATTCTCTAGATCGTTGGCAAAGGCAACTCACTCTGGTTCTGACAGTGGTCTCTAGGGATTCTTGGGTTTTATACTCATGTCCCTTGCACATGCCTATCTATTCCTTTTATCACAAAATGCTTCTTAATTATATCCTTTATTTATTATGTTTTATTCAATTTTAAGTGTATTTGAGGTGCAAATCCCTGGCTCTTTCATGCTTTTTCTGTCATTTACTTAGAAAATATTTACAAATAGTTTGGTTTAGTAGTTAACCTTACAAAAGCATTGGCTCTTGTGAAAGGCTGTACTCTTCTCTGGATCCCAATGCTAGCAAGCAGACTATGGACAGACATAGAACTTGCAAACAAAATTTGACTTTTGTAAAAATTGAAAATGCCAAGCATCTACTGCTCTCTGTCTCAGCCTGGGCATTGTGTGACATGCCCCTATCCTGGCAACAGAAGTAATATCAGAGAGAGACTCATTTGATAGCGTCCCTTTTGCCTGGAGTTAGGAAAGCATTCCAATTTGTTACTTTTTGACTGTCATTTATTCTGCAATTATATGAAATGTACTCTTGGACCTGTTCTTCTTTGGAAAGTGTCAGTCTATGAATGACATTTCCAGAGCATGCCTCAATCCAGTGATTTATTGAGGCAATATATCACCCAAGTGAGGTTCTTTAACCATGTTTTTCTCACCAGATGATACCATCCAAAGAGAAGAAAATCTGAGTCACTGTTTAGTTGTGTAATAAAGGTATGCCAGGAAGAAGACGCTGCTGAAACACTAAGCATGTTTGCCTCCAGGTATACTGGCAACCTTGCACCTTCTTTCACAAGCATGTTAGAGCTGAATAAGCCTCCATACCTGGTCGCTAAGGTCTTGGTCTCCTTGACAACTAAACTTTTCAAAGAGTACATGAAAAATGTTTTCTTTACCCCTCAAGCTGTTTTAATGTTTTAAAATGTCAAGGAAAAGATCCTGTTGTCCCAAGAGTAAGGAAGAGGTGGTAATGGAGAAGAAAAAGAATATTTCAAAAATATGTTTACAGAGTAATAGGGGAATATAGTACCACAGGACAGCCCAGACAGAGTACCCTCAAAAGGGATAATCTGAATTTACACTTATTAAGTGTAAATACAGTAGATTGGGCTTTTGGTTGAAAAATGAAACATTTCACCTTTAATTTGCCTCGCTAAATTCAACAAATGTTGGTAGCAGCAGTGACATACTTCATGTCTGCTACTGCATGATAAAATTCACAGAGAATGAGCTTCAGTGTTGCTTTCTTGTTTTTTTGTTTTCTTTCTTGGAAACAGTTGTGTTAGCTGACAGTCAGAACCACTGTTTGGGTCAGGATTTAGGGTATATTTGCCTCCATGCTGTACTAATTTAGGTATTGCTGAAACAATGAGTTGGTTGAAATAATTACTATTCTGTGTGTTCCATAGAAAGATAAATATCCCTGTGATAAATATCACTCTTTGGCATGAGCATTCACATGCAGGGGCAGTCTCTAATAGGACATTGCCAAAGGTGTAAGAGAGAAAAGAGTAAAATGTTACTGGAAACAGGGACATCAAGGTGTTTAGGAAGTGGGCCTGGACAGTGGTAGGCCCTGGACAAAACTGGCACTGTGGAGTGCTGTGCAAAATTGGCACAGCTCTTCTAATGGGTAGTGGAGCCTGTAACACTCTCCAG
This sequence comes from Thryothorus ludovicianus, assembly GCA_013397245.1. Lineage (NCBI taxonomy): Eukaryota > Metazoa > Chordata > Aves > Passeriformes > Certhiidae > Thryothorus > Thryothorus ludovicianus. The sequence goes on along the minus strand of VZTB01011427.1, from coordinate 134,659 downwards.
CAAGTGAGACCTTCCCAAGGAGTAACTTGGAGGCCTGACAGGGAGAAAATGCACATTGCTTGTTTTTGTGACTGGGAAACAAAGGAAATGAAAGCGCAAGGAGTCAAGAGAAGGATGCTACACTGAGGGACCAACTGGCACCATAACTTTGGACTTCTTTTCCAATAGGGCTTGCATACAGTCAAGGGAAGCTAGTGGTAGCCTCTTTTTATTTAAGTGGTTGCCAGTGCCTCAAATGGCCTTCATTTGAACCTGTATTTATGGAGGTGATTAAGAAGGTGGTGGTGAGGAAAACAGCTGAAGGGAAATTTTTGCCTGGGGTTCAATATTTGCAAACTTGGGGGAAGTCTCTGTTGTCCATAACCCACAGGTCCATCTGTGGGAACAGTAGCCTCATCTCACTGTTTATTTTCCATACTGACTTGCCTATTAATTTATCTCAGATTATCACTAGAACTTTGTGACTTCACTTTTGCTAGTCTTCAAATGCTGAGAGTTCCAAAATATATTAAGGTTTTTTGTAGTTTTTTCAGATTAAGGGCCACAGTCTAAAATCTAGGAAAAGGAAGGCAGGGAAGGGTGTAAAATGCGTGAATGATAGTGAATTTGCTCATCTGCATCATGGTGTCTTTTTTGGTTAGTTGTTTGTTTTTTTTTTCAGTTAGTTTGTCTTGTTCTGTGTATGTGATGAAAGCTGATGTAATTTCATTGGCAGTTGAAGTCCATTGTCTGAAAGATGACTGCTGCAATTTTTTGACTGATACGTTGAGTCCCTTACTTGCTCAAATACCATAATTCAGGTTAGTGGAGTGCCACCCACTGGGTAAACAGTGAACCCTTGTAGATCCTATTGCACGAGATGTGTGATAGACTGATGGCAACTAAATCTGCCATAAGAAGTTGACTTTCAGTCAAAGTAAAATTTGTTGATGATCCTTACTTTCACAAAGCTAGACATCTAGACTTGGTTGATGGCTAAATTCAATGTTGAAACATAGAATCATTAAAGTTGGAAAAGACCTTTAGCCATTAACCCAGTGCTGCCAAGTCCACCACCAAACCATGTCCCTAACTTGCAGAGTGTGCACTCATTCCCCTTACCCAGATCATCTATAAAGATATTAACAGGCCTGTCCCCAGCACTGAGCCTGAGGAACGCCTTTTGTGATTGTCTGTCAGCTGGATGTAATTCTATTCACCATCACTCCCTGGGCCTGGCCATCCAGGAAGTTTTGTACCTGGCAAAGCCGTGAGAAGCCAGTTCTCCAGGAGAATGGCAGGGGAAGTGGTATCACAGGCTTTACTAGTCCAGGTAAACAACATCCACAGCCTTTCCCTCATCCACTGTGGGTCACCTTGTAATAGAAGGAAATCAGGTTAGTCAAGCAGGACCAGCCTTTCACAAATCCATGCTGTCTAGGCCTGATCCCCTGTTTGTGCTATGTGTGCTGTGTGATGGCATTCAAGATCTGCTGCACAACTCCCCTGGCCCTGATGTCATGCTGGTAGGGGTGTAGCTCCCTAGATCCTCCTTCCTGCACTTCTTGTGAATGGGTGTTGATTTGTTAGCCTCTAGTAAACTGGGACCTCCCCAGTGAGCCAGGGCTGCTGATTAATGATTGAAAATGCTTGGTGAGCATATTGTCCAGCTGCCTCAGTACCCTTGTGAGATCCATCCATCCCCAAAAATGTGTTAGTGTCTAAATGGTGTAGCAGGTTACCACTGAAGATTCTGGGGGATCCTTTCTGTTCCTGTCCAGCTCAGGAAGGTGGAAGCTGCATACTCAGAGGACAAAAGGTCTTACTTTTAAAGACTGAGGTAAAGAAGGTATTAAGTACTTCAGCCTTTTCCTCATCCTTTGTGATTCTGTTCCCCTCTGCATCCAAGGAAGAATAAACTTTCTGAATATAGATTGAATTCTGGATTTCTAAACAGTCTATACTGTGCTTGTTTTCAGTTCAAGTGTGATTGTAGAGTCAACTGATAGCTCTCGGTTTTGCTCAATGAATGTTGAGACCTGTATTTCATGATTCACTATTCAAAACCAAAGTAAATCACTTCTGTTTGAATGGATGCAATCTGCATATTGCCCCATCATGCCCAGCAATTCTGGGTTCATCCACTGCTCTTTCCACAGATTCTGGTTCAGTTCAGAGAATCGCTCTTGGACTTCTTTTGATTGGCAAATTTGAGACAGACTTGGATTCCCTCATAAAAGGATGCAAAAACCTGAAGTTTTGTGTCATCACTGATGCCCCACACTAGAGCCACAAGCTGATGAGACTAACTGCTTGTGAGATACTGAAGTCTTTGTGGTTTGAATATTACTAGAGGGCAGATACCATACCTCACCTGTTAACTTCTGGTCTGAAGCTGTGATTTTTTTGGCTCTAGAAGATATTTGCCATCTGAGTCAGAAGTTAGGGATACATGGGACTACCTCATTCAAAGGATTGCCAAGGAATTCCCATTTTGATGCCTTAAGTGGATAACCATGACTTTGTCAAATAAGGTTCTGGCCTCTTAAGTTTTTTTGTAGAGCCCTACTCTAACCACAGTTGAGAGTTAATAGCCTCTCATTCTATTAATTAACTATTTAAAGCTCTTGAACAAACATGCCTTTTCAGGGAGCATAAACTCATCTGACAGGCCACTGAGAGCAGATCTCTTTCTGCAGTGGGTACAGGTAAATCCTGTCCTATTCCTTGCCATTCTAATGCTCTAGCAACATTCCAGCATTTTATTTACAACTTTGAGAGGAAGATGTTAGACTAGGATGTAGCAGCATGTCTGGATGACACCCACATTTATTTTGGGAACCCAGAAACAACACAGTTGGCGTGTTCAACTTGTCCTCAAATGCCTCCACCATAATAACCTGTTTGCCAAGCTGGAAAAATTTAAATGTGATCAGACGGTTGTGGAATTTGTGGGCTATGAAATTGCCCTTGGGGATGAACTGGGGAAGGTTCTTCATGAGATTGCTGCTGTGGTTGGCTGGGCTGCCCTGGGGGATATGTGAAGGATATTGTGTCTGTGGCTCAGAGTCCTCTGACAAATTTCACACACATTTACCCAAAATGCAGAGATCTCAGTGGAATGAATCAGAGCCTGGATAGCAGTCTCACTATTCCCTCTGTTTAGGACAGTGCCCACTTTTTGTTTAGATAAACTCAACCAAACCCATGAAGAACCAAATAATGTTTTCTGTTGTTTATGGAATCTCTTGTTTTTTCAGTGTTTTCCTTGTTTTCCTCTGTGCTGTAGAAGATCACAACAAAATTTGGAGTTTCCAGAGAGAAAATATAAATCAATGTGTAGTAGCAGAGAAGTTGTTATCTTATCTGTTCTCCTTTATAAGGAGTTACAGTCTCAATTTCGGTGTTCTGGAGCATTTCATAAAGGCATCTATAATAATTGACTGTTAGACTCTGGGACAAGCAAGGGGTAGAGGGCAAAGTGAGAATTACCTTTCCTTATGTTTTCTGCATTTCCACTCCTACTGCACTATTCACTCTGTTGAATATTTTCTCCATATTTCACTTGAAGCCTGTGTGGCTTTAAGAGGGATAAACACACACACACATGTTGCCAGTATCGTCTTCTCAGCAGGACTTCATTGAAAAACGTTGCCATTCTCTATTTTCTAGGAGACCACATTGCTCATAAGCCTTCAGCTCCTTCTCACTCCTCTGCCAGTATTTTCCACCTGTCCAGGAGCCACCAGTCTGTGCAACTGGGAGCATGGCAAGATGNTTTTTTTTTTTTCTTTTCTATTTTGGTAGCTTTGATATTCTGAGTGGAAGAATTTTGAGAACCCCTGAAGGAGGGGAAGTGTCACTCTGAATATGGCTGTACTGGGAGTTGCTCATGCTTCACATCAATTTACATCTGGTTTAAAGTCCTCTGAAAGGGTTATGGGGTTTATCTGATAGAGACAGAGGGTAAAAATCTTCTATGTCTGAATTGCTGATTGATTGCATACAGTAGTACAACAAATAATTCTTATTATGACTCATAATTCACCTATGGGGTTTCCCGTGAGGCTTGGGAATAGATTTATGTGGGTTACTTGGCTTTCCTTTTCACCTCTGCTTAGGAAGGGGAAAAAGAATTCCCATCTATATCATTGTTTTCAGAGAGATATTTCTTGTATCGAACTCCTATTAAAGCCATGTTTCCAGTTTATAAAAGCTGTCTGGTTTATATTGCTGTGACATGGAAAGCTGTTACCTCTGTTCTGTGTATCCATCTTTCTCAATATATGCTGTGCAGCAAGGGACCCTGCCCCAGCTACAGAAAACCTGTAAAACAAGGCATATTACTGCTTATCTACAGGCATTTCATGTCACAAGGAAATTCTCTCTCTGATTAACACCCAAGTATTAACTCCTTCAGTGCTACTGACACTGGAAACTGAACTGGCTGTAGCAATTAAGCACTTTTGTGACTCTGCCACTCTGCTCCTCAATATCGACATTGTTCTCCTCAGAATTCTCTTTTGTATTAATTTGCTTGATACACCTTAAGCTTTTCATTAATTTAAGCATTTATTTCCTTTTGGTGAAGTGATAATAAAATTACAGATGAAGTGGTAGCAAAATCATTCAGCTAAAAAGTGATTATTGTTTCTTCTGTGCCTTTAATCAATAACATTTATCTCTGAAATAAAATCATATAATGGACTTTATTAGTAACTAGTGGATGGGTGTGGCTTCTTTTATGGTTAATGGGTAATCTAAGAGGTGTCAAAGGGAGAATAATACCTGCCAAAGACAGCATCAAAAGCCTGGGAATATACTTGTGTTCATTTCTTTTTCTCTAATTACCTCACTGATTGTTCACTCTAGATTAGATTGTATCTTGTTGCCTTGTTGGAGGTACTTTGGAGCTCCAACACTAAAAAAACCTCCAGGAGAGATTTTCTCTGAGTTCCCATTTTCACTGTGAAAATGGACAGCGTAGCATATTCCTCTTCAGCTGCTGGACAGTACAACTTAATAGCCTGTAGTGGTCAACCTACTTTAGTACCTAATGTTTTAATTTTCTTGTTAAGGACCACAGCTGAAGGAAAACGTAGCTTCTCTTTTCAAAATTGATGCACTAGGAAGAAAAAGAAGTGAGGAGGTCGCTTCTTAATCTCCCCTTATAAATCCTTATAATCTCTTCCTTATAAACAAATTTTCTTGGTAAACCTTCAGGGGCAGCAACAGGTTTACTCTAAGCAAGGGCTGGCTTACAGTTTCAGTCTATGTTACTGAATGGGAAGGATGAATCAACAGTACAGGTATAAGAAGAGACCTACATCACTGAAAAAGTAGGCCCCTCTCTATCTCCCCTTATGTCTTCTGAACAGGAAAGCCAGGGAATTGATACTCAGTGTGATTGTGCTCCACAGCTCATTCCTCTGCTATCTTTGTGGCAGGTTGGAACACAAAAAGGTTTTTCTCCACTCAGTTCTACTGTAGACTTAAAGCAATACATTGGAGTTTTGACATGTTTGCCTGAGAGTAAAGGTTTGATTAAAATACAAGGATTCCTTGAGTAATGTCCACAGGATCACAAGCATTTAGGTGCCTGTAGATCTTTGGTTTTGGGTTAAAGTGATTGTAAAGTATTCAGCCATTGTGAGGTTTGTTTCTTTTATTCAGCTGTCTCCACAGCCTCTGAGAAGGTGTTAAGTGCTGGATAAGATTCTTATCTTGTGTCAGATTTCTCCATAAAATACAGCCCACAAAATTTCCAAAGACTTTTTTATGTTAATAAAACTTGCAAGTTTTCAAAGGGAAGGTGAAATGGAAAAGGCAATTACTGCTGAAATTCAACAACTACAGAGATCTGTAGTTCTACTCCTGTTAGGTACATGCTCTGTCCACATGAAATTACGAGCTTCTACCTTCGGAGGTCTGCTGAATCAAAAGACTGTTTCTGAGCCTAATTGCAAAAAATGCTCAAACCTGCCTGTGGAGTCATTGCACCTACGTATAATAAACAGAAAGACAATTAACTTTTCATAATTTAAGCATATTTCCCTCTTTGATCTAAGAGTACCCCACCAAATACTTCCTGTTCCCATTAAATGGCGAGAGGCACAGAGGCACTATGAGGTAATGCTAGGGAAGTGAGAGGAGTTTGCCATCTCTCTGTTTTTATTGTTCCAGGTCAGGTAGGAAGCCAGTAGCTCAAACTTGAACTCTAGTCCCTTGACCCTTACCTACTTGCTCTAAACAGTAGATAGTGGAAAAATATCTCCAAATGAAAGTAAATGGAAACAAAACCAGTCAGTTTATTTTCTCTGCTCACAAATGCCTGTACAATATGCAAACTTCATAACTGGAGGGTGGCCAGTGAAGATTTTTTACCATAAAATCGCTATTAAGATAACAAAGGCATTACTGTTTTCTCCTGAAGTTTACCCAGGAATCAAGGCCTCCCTTTGTCTGGTGACTCAGCTACACTGAGAGTTTGTGTGGATAACATGAAAAGTTCACACAAGCATCCCTCCTCCTACTGTAGCTCCCCTGCCTCTGATCCTGTCCTCCCCTTGCTTCCTGCCTGCTGTTCACCCCTGACCTGTGCTTTCCAGTAGCTGGTCTCCCTGTGACCCTCATTACGCTTCCAACTCCCTATTGCCTCTGATTTTTTCAAATTGACAAATAAAACTTGTTTTCAGCCTTAATCATACAATAAAAGAAGTTGTCAGGTAACTGACTTTCTCTAGGATACAGATAATTTCAGTGCTTGCTTAGTTCATGAAAATATTTTGTATATTTTCATAGTGTATGTGTCTATCAGAGAGAGATTTCTTGCAGGGGAAATGAGCATTTTCTCTGTCTTAAAAATGTTCCTGTGCAATGCCTAATCTCCATTAGCTTCAATGGACAAAATATAAACCAACGGCTACAGACAAAAAAGTAATGCTTTAGCTTTGGCCTTACAAAGATCACTGTGATCAGCTGCCTTGCTTGTTCAGCAGTCATGGCAGGGAAGAAGTATCCCAAAGAGCTGTGCAGGGGGTCGAGAGTACAGATGAACCCCGTGATGCCTCCTGATTGCTGATGTATCCCTTTACACTAAGTCACACCTCCTTAGGTCAGGGCGAGCAGCCCCATGGGAGGAGGTGCAGGTTATGTCCACAGGGTAATGAAGAGGTTAAAGTGGTTCTTCAAGTTCAGGGTGTGACCCAGGAGGTGTCATATTAACACATCTGATACCTGTACATTACTATGAGCAGAACAAGTAAAAACCTGCTTAAGAGAAATTAAATTAAGCAGTTGAAGAAAACAGTCATTTCAATAAGGAGCTTCTATATAAAAAAAAAAAAATCCTGATACTTCATTATCTGTTTATTCCTTTCAGTCACTCAATTTTATTTTCTCCTTCATAATTGAAAGGGAGACAAAATCAAGTCTTTAAAAATAATCTGATGCCATGGTTTTGTGTGAATACTGGTGGCATGTAGAACTCGATGTCTAAATTCCAAGTCTCTAATAATACCTTAGCTTTCTCTTTATTCAACTCAAAAATACTTTAACAATCATGGGGTGATATTGCAGTGGCTTTGCTAAGGTAAGTCACAAGCTTTTGTGCCAATTTGTAGATGTTTCAGAACTGAACATATTGAAATAATGCAGAAAGCCACTATTTCATCACACATCCTCCTGTGGTCATGTGTTACTGGACACATAGTCAATTGTTGTAAGCTGTGCAAGATAAAATATTCAGAAACTAAATATAGCCCTCAGGAGAGAGGATCTCATTTTCCACTGTGTTTACTGTCTGTGGGCTTTTCCACTACAGCATGTGCAGTGTGCACAGCTCAGGGCTGGATGCTGCCTTTATGTAATCATTTTCCAGAGGAGTAATGCTTAGCAGACATGAAAAGCAGGGGAAAGTTTGGCCATAAACACTCTCAAAGGTCTCACATCGCTTTCTCCAAATCTTCCCTGTGCTTGTTTCAGAGGCTCGACAGTGAGCTGGGCTCTGAAGAGGCACATGGGAGGAGGTAGCATCAGGAGAGGATGACTGAGGAGAGTTTTTCTGAAGTTTCACCTCCTCTGAACTGGGATAATTATGAAGTTCCATCAGTTTGCCATGGCCGAAAGTCTGACCCAAATGAGCAGAAATGCAAATTGGACATGTAAACCCAAACTTAGCATACTTGTCTTCATGCATGAAGGAGCACCTGGCAATGGGCTGGAGGGAAAAGTCCTTGAAGCTGGTGAGAATCCTCCTGTTGGTCTGCTGCCTCCTCAGTGGTGCTGCAGCAGAGGCACAGGGCACTTGGCCTTATATTGCTTCAGCAGATTTGTTCAGGAAAAAGATAGTTCTATTTTGCAAAGTTAATATTCATCAAATGTTAATGAAAATACATAACAAATAATTATGACAAACATACCATCTGATTAAGATGAAAGAGGATGACAATTCTTGTGAATTTTTAATCTAAAAAAATAAAGAACATTACATTAATAAGACTTAATTATATCATTAAATATTTAAATTTACTTTCCATAGTAGATTTTATATTTATTTAACATATTTTGTTTTTAAATACTGCTAACATTTTTATGAGATTTGTTCATAAAATGCATAAACAGATATGGTTTTGTGAGGCAAGAGGAATTTTAATGTCATGTATTCATTATATTGATCACAATTTCAATTTTATTTATCTTTAAAAAAAGCTAATAGAATCTCTTCACAATTTATTATAATTCACAATATCTTCAGCTATAGATAAATATTTAATAGCGTTACTAATGCATCATGCACACAATATTTATTAATTAGAAAATATGAATTACTAGTTGTACATTTCAATAATTTGCATTTAAAATTAATGCTACATTCTTCCAGGAAACTGTGATTAACTTTGGGAATCTGACTTCAGCTGTCCGAAGACAGGAGACCAAAAATGCACTCTGCAAACTTAGCTGTCACTCTCCGTGAGGCTGTGACCAACGAGTGGGCTCTGAGTACGAGAGGATGCCACCTGACAGGTGCTAACACCTTCCCTGCAAGACAGGCTTCAGAGGAAAGGAGGAAAAAAGACAAAGTTTCAGCACTCCCTGGTTTTCGTTGACAAAGCTGAAGAGCAGATTTGACAAGGTGGTTCTGCCATGTAGTTCTAGGTACAAAACTCACTCAGGCATCTTTGTCTATCCAGCAACTTTAGGGAGCAGGCTGCTCAGCTTTCCTAGGCAAGAGAGGTGGCTGAGGAAGGCAGGGCTGAGGGTCAGAGGCTGGACAGGAGAAGGGGCAGAGCTGGCTGATCAAGAGGAATTTTATTGGAGCTCCAGGATGCCAAAGATAAAGATTCAAGTTGGTTTTCTCCTACTGTGTCAAAATTATGCAAGTATCCTGAGATTTGTTCCTCCAAGATACTTGTTTAATATGTTAAGTAAGGTATTTAGGTCAGGAGTTAGATTGTAACTTTACCTTTGCTTCAAAAGGGCAGTATCTGCCAAATCTCCATTTTCTGTGAAACCAGAGATTTCTTTTCCCAACTAAACTACTGTTTTTCTTTTGGTGGATTTACTATTTTCAGTGGAAGTTTCCAGAAAGTCAGCAACTTCCTGATTTGTTAATTTAAGAAAAAAAAAAAATCTACTTTTTCTAAAAGAAGAAAATTACGGCACCAAGAACAACTTCTCAGTAAGGTGTCTTAAATAATAAGGTGTCTTAAATAACCTTCCTGGAACTGTTTGTCAGGCACACATAGACATGACAGACCAACCAGAACTCTTCCTTTGAGGTATTAGTTTGATTAATCTGTAGTATGTATATACTTTACTGAATTGTTAAGTAATAACAGATATGAACTTGTCCATTAAGACATAGATTGACTATTTTTGAACCTCAAAAGTGGTTCAGTAAATGAAGACTTTAGAAGTGGTAACAATGCTTCACATCTTTTACCAGAAGATTTAAAAAGACTTTATAAAGTTTGTATTTTTACAGTATTTACAGCCTTTACCTACGAAACACTGGACTGCATTTTCTGATAAACCCACCAACAGACCCATGTATGTAAAGATTTTTATTTTGCTTTGTTTTTGCTACCTGTTTATGAAATATTGTTGAATACAAACTACTGCAAATAGCTGTACAACTACATCGAGCTGTTTGCAGTGTCCACAACTGGACTACAATGTATTTGTAAGTATGTGTGCCTATTACTCTGTGTGTGTGCATACACAGACATGCAGATACACCACAGCACTAAAATCTGCATGTCTACGTGTACACTGAGCATTTACAGTCATATGCACTCACGTACGTAAAAAACCACTAATAAAATTTAGCAGTAAAAATCCTGCCTCTGATGGTCAACATACCACTCCCTCCCATAATTTTGTGATTACAGTAATAAAAAAAAAAATATAAAAAAAAGGCTTACACAGCCAGGAAACAAAATGGAAAAACCTCAGGTTGGTTACCACTTCACTTCTGTAGTGACTCTTTGTTCACACGTACAAGCACACACATGCAGTTTCTGATAAAACGAGTTGTTTCTCTAAAGACAGTGAAAACAAGAGAGGGCTGATGAAACCCTCAAGTTGTTCTTGAAATTACACCTATACCTGTTGTCATTTTCAGGAAACCTACTTTGTTTAGTTGGTAAACTTGTTTTGACTTTTCAGTGGAAACACTTTGCTGGCACTACTTCCTTATCTGTAGACCAAATTCTGACCTCGGTTTCATGTGACTCCCACTGCAGTTGATATAGGTTGACTGTGTAAGGCATGATAGGGCCTTTATGTCTACAATCGTAAGAGCACTGAAAGGTGTTTTGTTGTTATTACATCTTCAATTGCTTGAACTGCATCTGAAGATGTCTATTTTAGGCAAGATTTGGCCCACAGATATGGTTAGCCTAAAATTCTCAGAAATACTGAAGTACATACACAGAAAAAGTGAAGAGGAGGAATCAACAAAAGGGATTTCATTTTAGCTGAATACACGGTATGGCATCTTGATTTTATACTGGTGTGTGGAAGCATTGACTTGCAATGATTTTGGTGTAAATCACAGGCTTTGATGTGCAGAAAGGTTATGGAGCATTTTATATGAAGTAATAATATTTAGTAATTCTATTGAACTAATTACCAGTTACTTTGACATTTAATGAAATAAGTAACACTAAACATGATGTGAGGGCAGCTTTTATGGACTTAAACTTTAATCAATTGAATGTGAGTCAAAGGTGCCATTTTTGCTGATGGCGGTGAGCAATGAACATTTGCTGAAGAGTTTCTTTTCTTCATTATTCTAGACTGAATAATTGCTCCTAGGCAAACTGGGAAGAGCTGTTCATGATTTTAGTGACAAGAGGAAGCTGTGAAATTGTAAAAAAACCAAATCTCTGTTTTTTTTTATTGCAGCTACTTGTTATTGCTTAGTATATGCCTGTTTTACGGGGTTCTGATTTGGAGCCCTTCTACAGGTTTGGCTTTACCTTGACCTGAAGTTGAAAATAATACTTGATGCTAAATTCTTCTTCCCAGCATCTACTTTTGCCTCACAATCTGTTTTGAGTCAGGAGAGAGGCAGAATCTGGCTAGGCAATTCAAGTACAAATTTAGGGCTAGTTTGCCTTAAAGCCAGGAGAGATTCCTTTGACTCAAGATGCTCGGCTCTTCAAATGCAAATCCAAAGACAGCATTGATCTGTGACTCAAATAAGGTCTCCTAGTTTTTGCTTATGAATTAAAGTTGCCTCAATGGATGGCTGATCCATGTGGGATTTTCCTTCTCTCCTTTCCTCTTGAGAATAGTTGGTACTTTTGTGCAGTGTCCTTCATACAATGTGGTTCCAATGTCCCCTGCTGCACAAAGGTACCATTCATTTTTTTTTACAAATTTAAGTAATGCAATTCTGATTTTGCACTCAGGATACTTAAATGTAGCAAGGGAATTTCTTACAAGAGCCAAAGGTAGAGTATGACCTAAATTTGTAAAAAAAAAAAAAAATGCTCATAGTATAGCATGAGAACAAAAATATACAACATGGAAGAATAAGTAGTTGTGCCATAGTTAGTCATGCTATTCTCTTATCATGTTCCTTATTTACAAGTTGGTGGAATTCAACCTGGTTTCTCACATTTGATCCAGCATTGCTGTATAATTGATGATAAAGTGGGAGAAAGAAATTGGAAAAAAGATTTTAACATGAAAGAAGAAATAGATTTTTTTTTTCATTGTGGAAAGAGATTAATTTTCACTTACTTGGTTTTATGTTACAGATCACTGGCACAGCAGTATGGAGAAGCTTGTAGGAAAGCTGTCTGCACAAGCCCAGCCCTACTCACTGCTAAAAGTTATTAATTCTTTTAGAAATTTTTAGAAAGAAAGTGAAAAACTTGCTCAGGCATATCCTTTCTGATGTTTTTGGAACATTCTGTGCCACAGATGTGGTCCGGAGCAAACTATGAGTTACAACATTTAGGACTATTCCCAAATCAGGTTGGATTGGGCTTTAAATTACATGAATTCCTTCAGCAAAAATTCTAAGGCCTGGCCAGACCAGAAGGACATACATTAATAATAGTGATAAGCTCCTTTCTGCAGCCAGTTTGTAAATCTGGATCCAACGTTACCAGGCCAATAGTAATGTTGTGAGTGAAGTTATTGTGTTGAATCTGTTCATGGAGCATGCTGTTCTTGTGCCATGCCATTCCTCCAGTAGATTCCATCAGCTGCCAGGCAAGAGGAATTCATGTCTGTAGAGAGTGAGATGCCAACCCTCCCTGACACTGGTTTAGAGATTGTGATGGAAGGGAAAAAATACCAAACGAGCACATGGGTTAATGGCTGCTATTTTAGTCCCTTAGGGACACTGCCAGCTGCCATTAAGTCAAAGTAGCCCTCAGGCTCTACTTGGTTTCGTGATGAATAATTTAAGCTTTTCTGGTGCAGAGCCAGGTGGCGTTGGCTTTGTATGATAGATTCTACAGATCTTCCACTGTGAGCACAGGAGTGTAAATACATGGTGGCAAGTATGGGTGTGATGGATCAACCTCCTGTGTTCTGTCCAACAGCAACAGCAATAATCTTTATGAACTAGTGATTCTGTATATCCTTGCAGATGTCCTTCTTCAAATCTAGATACTTTGGTTTTGTGGAACTTATTGCCAGTCAAAATCTTCTTTGGTATCAATTTATGTTAAGGACTCAACAATGGGACTGGACATTTTTCTACGCACTGAAAAGAAGGAGTTCATATCTGAATAAATAACTGAAAATGGCTTCTTACTGTTCAGGAAGTACAATCAATTTGAAATTAGGATTATGGAAACATCTGTGCAAATTCAAGTGTCATCTCAATTTGGGCTCATTCAGATCCTGTATTTTTTCTACTTCCCAAGCAGTGCATTTAAAATCTAATCCTAATTAACACACATAGTTTAATTATAGCCAACAAAATATTCTCCTAAAATTGTGTGTGGTAGCTGAGGGGGGTCGGGTGTGGAGGGAGGAGGCAAGGAAGAAACTGAACAAATGTTCACTGATTGTGAAAATCCTTGTTTCATTAGTAATATATATCTTTAAAGACTTTAAACATACAATGAAATTTTCCTCTCATGAATCAAAGTGGCATAAAAAGTGTGAAGCAAGCACATCATATTCTCTTTTTTTCCTTACTTATTTATCGGTAATTTGAAACAAAGGAACTGCACTGGAATTTAATCTTTCTTTTTTGAATGGATTTCCTCATAACTTATCACATAAAATATACAATGCTGCAGGTAGAAACAAATAAATCATGGATTTCATGGACAGGTCTTGGGAAGATTCTGAAATTTGAGAGGAGCCCTGGGAAAGCTGGGGCAGTCTGCCACTACAAACTCTGTTGTACATCAGCAGAACTCTTTGGCACTATTGGATGGTTTGGAAGTCCTATGAGATTTTCAATAGTTCTGACTTGTTTCAGCAGGTCTGAAAATGAAAATGTCATATTAGGCTGTTTCAGAATGCTGATGTTCCTGGACCAGACCTCAGAGGGCAAAGTATCCCAGTCTAGGGACACTGTAGCCCTTTATGGGCAGCACTCAGGACCTTTTTTGCTTGTGGGGTCTGTTACCTTACCCTGCAGTAAAACATCTTGCTGGTGCTCTTGTGTGTATTTTGAGCCCACAGTTCAGCTCCCCTGGTTCCCCAGCAGAGTGTTTCGTGTCCAACAGCTCCACCGCAATATTTGCACAGTCGCTTAGAGTTCTGCTCCAGCCACTGGTAAGATACTCTTTCCCAGAGATATTGGGAAAAAGTTTTTGGGATGATATAGTGGGAATCAACATATGTCAGCCTAATACTTTGTTGGAAACAAAACTGTACCCAATTATTAACTTCCTCTAAGTCACACCCTTCCTGCTTTGTTCTGGTTTTGTTTGAGGCCCTGTTAACATGTTTCACATCACAGAGAGTTCTCCATGTCAGATGAATCCTATAACAGCAAATGTCCTCAAACTTTGATCAGCACTACCTCTTGTGCATTTCCAGGCTCTTGCTGTTTTGTCATTTGCATACATCTTTCTACTGTATATTCTGTGTGAAAAAGTTTTCTTTTACAAGGTTGTCCTAGTGGTCATGTGGCAATAAAAGTTGATGGATCTAGACCTCTCATTGATGTCTTTCCAAGAGCTGTCAAGATCAGCATTTTTCCTGTCCTAGCAATAAACTAAAAGAGAATCCAGCAGCCTTGGCTTGACAAGGTCAGATATTTTTTCACTTCATAAAAAGGAGATTGAAATAAAAAATGGACTCAGTAACATTTTTTTAATATGTCCCTTTCTGTCAAACATGACAATGGTAACAATGAATGGCAAAGTTTTTTCTTCTTTTTTGGATCAGATTTATTTCTGCTTTCAGCAGGTAAAGGTTAATTTTGGGGTCAGCAGTAGCTGGCCTGAATTTTCTATTTTTTTTTTTTAAAGTGACTTAGGAGATTAGGAGTCATAATTTCTATAAGAATGAGTTAAACTCAGCTCTAAATCCTATCAATAAGGGTAAGAATACAATGTAGACAAAATTTAGACCAGCAAATTAAATTAAAATCAGAGAGTGTTATTACAGAAATGGATCTTTTCCTCAACTGGTTCCCATATGCTCCTTTGCACTGTATCCGTTTGACTGAAAGTAAACTTTCTTATTGTATTGTGAACTCTGTGACAGTTGTGGAAGACTGATCTATCTTTCACCTCATGTTCCACATCTCATTGTTAGAGCAGCTCTAATAGAAGTTGCTTTATTACCAGTTCTGATGGAAGAGGCAACAGGAATATTCAGATTTTCAGATCTCAAATGAATTTTAAAGTATAGATAATGACTAAAACAATCTTTTGATTTCAGTTGAGCAAGTTTATTCCTGAACAAATACAGAGATTCACTTTTCCGACATAGGCTTTGATTTTAAAGACTTCATTGATTATGTTTGTATGGATAACATTTTCTTAATTTGGAGGTCAAACAACATAAATTTTTGTCCTTAGTGCATATTTTATCTTGAATCCAAAGAGTAGGTATTACAGTAGCAGTGGTAGTTTTCTTTCCTGATCCTTCTGTCCCTGCAGTGAATTGTAACAGATTCTTCTGGCAGTTTGTTAACAACAAGACATCTTTGGAACAGAGCTTACAATACTGTTTTCTGAATTCTCCTCTGTTACTTGAAAAAAACATTTCCCCTCATCACTTTTGCAGGCGCTGTGTCAAAAGAGAAGTAGAAAGAGCAACCTGAAAGGGATCAACCATTGCTTTTGTGAACAAACCCCAGCAACTAAGCTAGACATTTTTGCATGGAGAAGGAATAAAACTTGTAAACTGTAGTACTTCTACTTCATTCCTCTGCCTCAAGATTCTGAGAATGGACTGGTATTGAAGGTGACTTAAACTGCACTTAAATAAGTGCAAAGAGACGTCTATCATCTGCTGTTTTGTCTGAATTATGAATTTGTCTGAATTTCACTCCTAGGTGAAAATCATTCCGATGCCTTCTAGGATATCAGTGCCATGTGGCTACTTCATTTCTATCCAGAGTAAGGTATGGGGTCAAATGTCACTTGCAATTCTGAACTATCTAATCTTAGAAGCTTCTGCCAGCTCAGAGAGCAGGTGCTTTATTTCATAGGGCAGGTGAAAGTATGTGATTTCTACCTTCTTGTCTCTGTACAGAAATGTCAGAAAAATCAGGAGTTTGGTCTCAGTGTTTCAAACCTTTACATATGGGATTCCACCAAATTAATGAAGGGAACCATTCCATCCTCCCTAATCAGAGTTGGTTGGGAGAAGAAAGGGAGACATCCAGCAGCACCTGAGAATCCAGTCAAGGCTGTCACATTCAGACGTCATGGGGATAGACTCAGGGAAGGAACATGGGTACAAGATTATACGTAATTGCCCATAGCAAGGGGATGTGACTGAAGGACCTGGGACTGTGAACACAACCTCAGCCTTGCTGCTCTAAGATCAGGATCATTAAGGGAACTGTGTCCTTCTCAAAGGTATCTTAAGAACAATCTTTCTTCCCTACACACATAATGAGATGATTCCCTATGGTGCTTCATCAAATTGCTGGCTCTTAAACCAACCCTTAGCTTTTTGCCCTAGATATTTCTCAGCTTTTCTCAGGTAGTAACAATTCAGAGAAAGAATAAAGCTGTAATTATTCTTAACTGTAAATCATAGATGTGTTCTTATATGGCCCAAGAGTGACAAGGGATAAAAACTGAGCTTGAAATATACTCTGTAGCAAAATTGTGAAAAGTTAACAAGAAATAATAAAATAAATTGCACAGCTACACACACGAGCAGTTAAAATCATGTGAGACTTATGTATTCAGAACTGCAAATGCTTTTTCAACATACTAAAACACAAGTGGGTTAAATTTATCACCTTCCATTTTAATTTAAAAGATGTAGGAGAACATGTAGCTGAGGATTTTCTAAAAGAAGTAGTGATTTGAGCATGTTGGGGGTGGTGGTGGAATTGCTTGTAGTTTTATTCATTTAGGCATATCTTATCACTCCTCCTTTTCTTCCTTCTTGGAGGGCAATGAGAGAACCCAGATGCCAAGCTGTGGAACATGTTCTTCTGACACTAGCATCTGGCTCCTTGGCAGAATCCTCCAACTGTCATGCTGACAGCTTTCCTGTTGTGTCCTCGTATATTTTTATGTAAGAAAATTGCAGATGGGTTCTCTTCTCAAACTAATACGCTATTCTGTTGACCCTTATCATGCAGAAATGTGTTGGTTTTATCTGTTTGTGAATGAGACCTTGGCCAAATATACTTCAAAAAGGATACTTCTCTGTTCATCTCTGAATTTGTCTGCAAGCTGTCTGGGAAGATGCCAGAATCCTATTACACACCCTTTTTGTGCCTTTAAGCAGTAAGTCCTTCATTCTCTCTGCTGTACAAATAGATTGCACTTTTTGCAGCAAGCACACTGGTAAAATACAAGCATATTTATTCAATAGTTTTAGTGTAAAAAAAAAAGAAAAATCTTGCTTGAAATGGGGAGAAATGTGGTTTTGTTTGCTGTGGGGGATTTTTTGTTGCTGTTGANAAAAAAGAAAAATTTAAAAGACACAAGGATTTAACTTATTAACATACTGCGGACCTCCTAGTATTTTCTAAATGAAATTTTCATAGTCCCACATCACATTTAGATGCATGCCTAATTTATGTGGATCATCACAAGCAGTCCCAGGGACTTTACAGCGAGGCACAATTGTACTTCATTTTAAGGCTGTACTCAGATGGAGCCTGATGGATCCTCAACTTTAGGCTTGTCAAGATAAAACCAGGAAATACTAAAAGCTCCCATAGAGCTTCCTCTTGCTCTCTTCCCCTTACAGAACTCTTCCTATGTATGTCACACAACCGTGTATACTTGTCTTTTAAAAAAAATTCAGACATGCCCTCTTTCCCCAAATCTCAAGTCTGCTTTAAATACTTAACTTTGCATGTGTGAATAAGATAAAATACAGATATGAAAATATTGCAAATGCATAAACCAAAATTGATCTGGGACCCTGCTCTGTAGAGATTGCAGCTCCATGGATGTTGTCCACACAGGCTCTTCTTCAGGGCCCTTAAGCTGGGACCCATTGAGAGTATTTAGCCATGATTCCTAAGCCCACTCAGACTCTGACTTTCCACCTCATCTCAGCTCAAGTAGCAGACGCCTGAATCCAAATGACTCCCTGATGGTAGTATGGAAGATTGCCAGTTCTGATGAAGCCAGGTGGATTCCACTGAGCATGTTCTCTCTGTCCACACTAGGGGAACATCCTTGGAGTTTGACTGCTGTAAGCTTCTCTTAATTTATTCTCCTAGCAACAGATATTAAGACTTGATTGACACTGGTTTTTATTTGGTGCTTTTGCAATAAATAAAACCACAATGAATTTTTATTGTTCTCCCACCTCGGTTATTCAGTTTGCATAGCTATTCCAAGAAAAAAACCCCAAACCCTCAAGTCAACGTTAAAGGAAAAAGAGGTAAGTTTCTACAGGTTTCTTATTCCTATTATCACAAAGAAGAATCTATAAATTTCCAACAAATGCAAGTAGACAGAAGCAAACAGGTTTGTGCATGACTCTTATGCTGATACATTGTCCCATATCATTTTCTCATCTCAAAATTTATCATAAATGACATTAGAACTATTCAAGAGACATCATAAATATCAAGAATGAATTTCTGCATCAAGCATTAACTTGGATGGGGCTGGGATTTCAATCCTGTTACCCAGTGCAAGTTATTTCCTGCTGTTTTCTTGTTTCTGTTTCAAACATTCTGATTCACTATTGGGTTAATCATCTACTAAGTACTGTCTCCAGGTGGTTTGGATTTGCTGTTGTTATCTCCATGGCCTCAAGGGACTATACCTTCCAAAGAAGTGAGGGGAGCCCAAGCACTAATATTATGCAAGAAATAGAGACAGAAATACATCGGCAACTGTATCAGCATGCTTTCATTTGTACACATTCTGATCTGAACATACATGCTTTTTGAAGCACTTGGCATGCACCCTGAAGTCTCAAGTTGCTTGAGATTACGTAAGCAGGTAAAAATTATATTTGTTAAAGAGGCACCAAGGATCAGGAAAAAAAAGGTGCCTTGTACTAATGGGTGGTGTACAAATAAGAGAAACTGAGTAGATTAGGTTGTATATTTCATATTTAGGTGACTGCTGTTGTGTCTGGTGCATAATTTTGTCCCATATTCAGATTAAATTTGAATGAGAATTGTCACATACATGATGCTTTCAGGAACGGAGTTTGGGTCTTACTTCAGACATGGATTCTGTAGGCAAAGCACTAATTTTATTGTGTTTCTGTATAACAGGGAAACTTCTTTCTTCTTACAGAGAGGAAACATAAATTTAAGTGATAGCTTTACCTGTGGTTGTGAGATGATTAACTACTACAAGAATAAAAGCTGCAATCAAAGCTTGAGATTTTAGAAAGGCAAATTTGGGATACATGGGGAAGATATTTAATAGGTTGAGAAGAAGGATTCGGGTCTTGAGAACTTGAATCATTATCAGAAACTGATTTATTTAAATTCAAAGGGGCGATGATGTTGTTAAGTGGAAAAACTGTAAGGAAGAGTATAGAATTGCTTGGATTAACCAAGATTTTACTGTTTATAAACTCTTTCTAAAATATTTGTTCATTTTCAAACCAACAGACCCTATAGAAATCAAATTAGATTATTCTCAAGTCTTTCTGAATTAGCCAGAAAATAAATGTCTGAAGCTTGTTAATCATATAAATAATCATATAAACATAATCATATAAACCACCTGACTGGAGCTAGTGCTTCTATATGCTGATGGTGGAGTGTCAAGAAAGGAGGTGAGGCTTATCAAGGACTGGATCAAGTACCATATAAATATTTTCCATCAGTTTTCAATGAAGGTGGTGACTAAAGAGGATAATAATAGATTACTACTCTTCTCTGTACCTATCCACCACAACCGTTCTTTGCAAATTCAGCCAGAGGTTCTAGGAATGTTGTTCTTCTTAGTACTTGTCTCTGATTCCTCTGAGGCCATGTCTGTCATTGGTTTTTCTCTCATAAGTCTCTGTATTATGGGAGACCCAGTTCTAGAGGTTAAATTTTGTTTTGACTCCTTGAGCAATGCTTTTGAAGTTTTCAAATTTCCCAATTTCTTTCTGCATGAGCAGCATGAAGTTTTTTTTCATTACTCTCTATATATTAAAAACTCAATTATATGTTTCATTTCAAAAGCCTTCTGATGTTGAAAATTTTCCAGAGCTGCATGATTGTTTTGAACAATTTCAATCTACAAAAACAAAAGATATCTAAAGGAAATGAGAGTAGAGCAATAAAAATTATATCTTAGCAAAAGCAAAAATTAGTGTTCTGTACTTCAGAATTGTAGAATTTGGACAACATCCAGTCTTTATCCTGACAGTCTATAAGCCTTGGACCAAGAATTTTTTAATATGCATATTTACAAGTCCCATGCAAAAATTAGATTAGATTTCACAGACAATGACAGCAGGCTGAACTTGGTTGTTGATGGTAATAATTATTTTTTACAGAATAACTATCAGGAGAATAAGGAACTAACTATTACAAATGCTTTCATGATTGGTCTTAGGAATGATCCCATTCAACTTATTGGTTAGTGATATAGGAGTTACAGGAATGAAATTGTGAGATGTACAGATAACATAAAATGGGGAAGGACCATCTTAACAAAGGATTGAACCTCAGACAAGGAGAACCAGATGATTGTGTTGATGCGAGTGATGAGATGAAATTTGCCAGCACAGTTTGCAAAGCCATGAACTAAAGGACCTTGGTCTTGAATAGAATATGCATTTATCAGTTGAAGATAGTTGAAAAAAATGTGAACATGCTATTTTATCTGGGTAATGACTATAAGTTGCCACACAGATCAGCTCTGAAAGTCTATTGCAATTGTATCGTCCATTAGAATTGTAAGATGTGCTATCATTCAGGCATTTTCATATTATTTCATTGTTTGTAGCATTGACAAGGTCTCATTTAATTTATGTAAAGTCCTGGTCACTTGTGTTCAATAAAGATGACCTTAGAACATAGACAGAGAAAGATTACTGGTATGTTTATGGGAATGGAGAATTAATCTTGTGAAGAGAGATTAAATGAGGTGGGTTGTTAAGCCTAGACAAACAAAGATTGGGAGGGGATAGGATGATTCTTCAGAATTGTGTTCAGGAGTAAGTGTTAAAGACAAGGATGGTATTTAACTGAAAAGGTCTTTGTGGCATAAAAACAATGGTTCTAAAATTGCTGTGAATAGAGTGGATATTAGCAGAATATTTCTCACTGGGCTTGGAGTTATTTTTCCAGATATAATAGTAATGTAAAGAACTGAAATCACTTGACTGTGATAAGTTTTAAAAGAGTCTGTATGCTTAAAGAGGTGAATTTCTGGGACAGGAAAAGTGTGATACAAGTTTTTGGATATCCAGTAAGGTGGTCTGACCAATGGTGACTGACCTAAGATTGAACTGTTCTTTATGTGCATCTTCCTCATGTTGGAGACTATATTTCACACTTCCTATTAGTTTCTCAAAGAGAAGAAAATTCTTTGCTTCCTCTCTTCCTAGAAAGAGCTCATCCTCTCTCCCTCCACTACCCACATAGTCAGATTGGCAGGAATATGTTGCCTTTCTCTGAATTTTGGGGGTGATTTTACTTGCTAAGATCACTGGGGTGATGTATGAAATCTCAGTAATCTGTTGCTGGAGAGAGCCTCTCCTCTCCTC
>VZTB01011427.1:83377-109742 GCA_013397245.1 Thryothorus ludovicianus | reverse complement strand
CTGTCAGTATTTATTTCAGCAGATCTTTGCTTAGTTTGTTGTCTTCTGTGAATATTCAGTGGTGCTAAATTTTCTCTATGCAAGACAAGCCAGGCTGCATAACTTCTAACACAGTGTCTAAAAGTTAAGTATTGGAATATTTGGGACATTTAACATTTGTCAAATCACTTTGCAGACCTAGCCCCAGTTCTGTATGAATTTGCATAGCAATATTTCTTGTTATTGTAGGTTGGATGGACTAAAAATACCAGTGCATGCACTCCTCTGGACCAAGTCACTACTAAGTGTTGAAATCAATGGGTTTCATGAAGTCACAGATCAGCAATTTTAGGCTGACGCTTTTTTGAGGAGAGAAAATGAACATTTTTTCAGTAATTGCAAGACATTACACTGGCTTCAATGAAAGTGTTAATCAGCAGTGTGATGGATACTTAAAATTAGACCTAATTAATTATTTGGTAGCACAGATTAGTAAAGTAGAATGAGAGGTGACATTTTGCTACAATGACTTTCTCCTCCAAGACATTCTCAGGGGTAGTAATTGAGTGGATACAGGAACACACAGCCAGGGAGCCACCACAGTGCCTCACAGGTAACTCACATTGTTTCACTGAGTGCTTATGTAAAACAAACATATTTTTTCTTAACATGTTTGTCTAGATACTTTTTAAATCTCAGGTTACCTCCTGCTTTCATTTGCCCCACTTTACTTGCAAACACCTTTTTCTGTAGAATTCTTCTTTCCCAGAACAGAGTAGGAACAACCACAGTAATGAAAAAAGCTGAGGCAGAATGAATAAGCAGCTGGGGGACTGCAAAGGGCATTGAGGAAAGAAGAGTGTGCAGTGGTCTTGAGCTCAGCAGTAAAGTGGACAGACTTGCTGCTCACAGCTGAGAGTACTTTAGAGAGCAGTGATCTTGAATGTGACATAGTTCTAGTTCAACAGACAGGATTTAGGTAGTCACAGGCTTTCTATTGCATTAATTTAGATTAAAACACACATCTAAGCTCAACTTTCCTGGCTGCTCGCTGTTAGAATTTGGCTCACCCTCTAGACTGCTTCTTCAGACGGAGAAAGTCAGCTGTGGTCCAGGACTGACTTCGTTTTGAACTCTGCTCATGAAGGAAGAATTTATTTGGCAGGTTGCAGGTCAGGCTTGAGTTTGCTCACCTGTGATTCATCTAGGATGGTATGTAAACTCAGGCACTCGAAATTTGTGGTCAGAAAAGGGAATATAGATCTACAGAGTCATGGAGTTGAAAAAAACTGAGTGTGTACACCAGACTGATGTCCCTCCAAGGCAGGGAGTTGGCTAGGTTTTGATTACTCAAGTGATAATGGCTGAATCACTCTATCAGACAACCAAGCACTTTTATAGGATGGTTTGGCAGAAGAGAAGATGTTACTGTTAATCCATAAGTAGGCTGTTGAAATTTTAGAGGCTGTTATGGAAAGGCAGATACAGAGTATGAGTCATGCAGTAAGAAAAATCAAAGAATAGATTTATGATCATGAAGAGATCTGACAGTGGCTCTGCTTATAAAATGATGTATTCTGTGGGACTCTCATTTGGCTTGAGATCCCCAATTGCACCATGGAGTAACAAAAGGGGATTTTATTGCCTCACTTGACTTAACAATAAGGTTGTTGTCCAAAGGGCAGGCTGCTGCACACACACACACACACACACTCCTCAGCTTCCCATACTTTCCTTAACTCAACCATGGCATTGCCACAGCTGAGGAGTGAGTCACATCAATAAATTAACTGTATTTTTTGTTAGTCTTCTGTCAGATCAGTGAGCTGAACTGAATCAGCACTGTGAAATATCAGTAAGGTATGCTTTGGCAAGGGAAAGAAGAGAGGCAGCAATGTGCAGTTAAAGTGAATTTAAGACCTGAAGTGAGGCTGCATCTTTAGATTGATGGAACCAATGGGACCAGCTTAGGAGCTGGTTTAAAGTCATATAGCTTTACTGTTTTTAATATCTCCACTCTAGTTTACATCTGTTGATCTAGATTGGTTTAGAGGTATAAATTCACATGCTGGTAAGCAACTAGTTTCTCTTCCTGTTTTCTTCCTGTTTTTAGCAGAAAGTTCTGATTTATCTGCTCTTTCAGAAAAGTCTTTAAAAAAAAAAAAGAAAAAGGAAATTCTGCTATAAGTCCATAAAAAGCTTGAACTCAAGCAAAAGAATATCTTGGTAGCTAGTTTTATGAGATTATTTTGCAATTGTCTTCTCTTCATCCAGAGACAGTTCCAAGACTGGACTTTTTATGCATGCATGTTTATGCATGTGTGTCCTCAACCATGCACTCATGTTGCAAAAAATACCATCTATTAGCACTCAAGTGATTATTTCACTAGTCTTATAGTAGCATATTTCCTAGAAAAGGATAAAAGAAGATGAAGTGAGAATTCCATGATAGGAAGCAAGAAACTTCTAGTTGCAAAATGCTTAGAAACTGGCAGGCAGTAATTTTTACTTTTATTTGTTAGTAATGAAAGCCACAGACATTACCTACTCTTTTTGTTGTCCACTCTCCTCTCTGACAAGACTTTATGCTTTGAGACTACTGAAGTAAGATGCACAGACAGGTAGAAATTTCTATGGGGTTTCCTTTCTGGGTTAAAAGAAGGAGCATCTCCAACCTCAGCATGTTCATAGAATGTAAGATGTTAATCACTGCTACTTTTATCAGGCAGCTTTATTAAGATCAATGTTTTTTGTTGCCAAATTAGAGGGGACCTAGAGAAAACTTCAGAGCAGTTATTAACACAAGTCCACATTTACTGAAAGAACTGGGCACCTTCACGTGCGCTGCAATAGCTGTGAGTTACACAATATCTATATCATTTTTCACAGCTTTGTCATTAGCTGGTAATGATTTGATTATTTTGCAGATGAATCACAGTATAAATCTCTTTCACAAACACTACCTCCAAGTATTAATCAAAACCATTAAGGCAAAGCAGTCAGTGCAAATTAAAAAATTTGCATGTCTAAATTAAAAATTACAGTAATACATCATAAATAAATCTTTTAAATTCTCTATGGTCTGTATGAGCATCCCCTTTTTGTGCCTGTAATGAGCCCATGAATACAGCTCCTTCCATCCCCCCCTCATCTTTTTAATCAGACTGTAGAATTAGGTAGAAATCAGGTCTTTCACTTTGAAGTCCAGGTTGGATCTTATTTGAGAAAGAAATTATTTTTTCTCTTCATCTTTCTGGAACCCAGCAAGAGAGAGTGAAAGACACAGACTCAAAGACAAGTGTGAAAGACAAGAGTTCAAACCCATCACATATAATTTGCAGTGTCTTTGGCTATAGCAAAGTAAATATTTGCAAAGGATGATATATCTTATGCAAATAACTTTGAACTATGAAGAAAATGACTGAGTTATGTTTTAGGTACTATTTCATTTTAGAACTATTAGCACCTTATTTCCAGCATGGAAAAGATTAGAGGAACTCTCATTAATATAAGCCACTACAGAGATATAGAACACACTCTACTTCCCTATAAATAAATTCATAAATGTTAAAGAACAGCTCAGTGACCTTGCATTTTTCAGCTAATTACTGTCCTTCACTTGAAAAGCAATACAGGGTACAGAATTTTGCTGGCCTGTTGCTGCTATTTTATTTACAAGTTGATGATATTGACCTGATATATGAATTTTGCTTGTCCCCTTACCTCTGGCAAAGGACATTTTGGGAAGAAATTTGTTGCAAAGCAGTAAGTACAGATTTCAAAGAGTTTGCCAGTTGACACTTTTCAGAACCATGACCTCCCCTGCTCAGTGTTTGCTGTGACCAGTTCCAGCATCAGCTGCTGTTTTGTCTGTGATCTTTTGGCTTTGCTGCCTCTCAGCAGTCTGATGGCTGAACAGCCCACTCGGAAAAGGGACCTTTTTACTGACTCTGGAATGACCTCAAGAAGGAACTGTAGGATCCAAAAGCTTTCCCTCTTCAATGGTTTCCTTTCAAGGTCACTAGCTTTTCTTTTCCTTGAGGGTACACAGTAAGAAGTTAAACATACAAATGTAATCCTAGGGAGAAAAGAAAAAAAAAAAGAGGTAATTAATAGCAGAGTAAAACTAATAAAAAAATTGCTTCTTGATCTGACTAAATTCACATATAAACTACACAAAACATAAAAAACACAAACAAAAACAAACCTTGCATGTCCTACCTTCCCCTGCTAATAAATCTCCATGGGAAGAGACATGGGCTTGCTTATTTACAGATTGCTTGCTCTGCCATTTGAGTGGCTGAAGACAGGAAAACTTTTACAATAATTACTAACTTACCTTTCAGAGGAACATACCTAAGAATGTGCTTCGAGACAAGTTTGAATGTATGGTCTAGCCCATTTCTGCATTGTTGCTTTAAAGGATTCACTTCTGTTGCATTCCACTGTACTTACAGCATTCAACATTAGATTTTCAAATTAAGAGAGAACCCTGAAGTCTGCAGAATTGCATTTCAGGATGTTTTGCTTCATGGATGATTTGATGTAGTCTTCCAATCCACAGACAAATCTAGTTCCTGACCATTGACTTCTACTTAGATTTAGGAACTAAAAATCAAGATTCAATTTTTTGGCCTAGTGATTTCAGGTCTGGTGAAATTTTCGATCTGATGTCACTTTTCTATTAGATAACAATTCGTGGTTTCTAATTTGGCAATTCTGCAATGATTTTCATTTATATTTTCAAAATCATGTTCAAAGCATTACACTTCAGAAAATGTTTTCAAATTATAGTAACAAGAGTTTACCTGTTTCAGGTAATATTTCAGATAATATTTCAGACAACGTTTTCAAATTATAATAACATGAGTTTACCTTACCTGTCTTACACAGGAAATTCAGATATGAAAACTGTTGGCAACTTGTGTCTCAGAATATGAGGTCCATAAAAAGATGTGAGCTTAGGATCTGATGGTGCTCACTGACCATTTGGACAAAATAAAACAAACTAAAAAACCCCATAATGTCATGAATCCACTAGATATGAAAGGAAGTAAATCACTTTCAAATTCATAGCTCACTAACATTGTTGAAACAAGAATGAGAGAAACCTTTTATCATTTAAAAAATCACACTGAATCAATCTCTTCAGTTAAGTTCAATATGGACCATTCAAGGTTTGTATAGGTGGAGGATCAGATCCTGCCTTTTTATATTTACCTGTAATTGAAATAGCATTAGCAATTTATTTGTCTTTTATTTAAGATTTCCTCAGGCAGACAGGGGATAGTAGCAAAAGAGCCTTTGAACACAATTCCAAGATTGTTGCTTTATCAAGGTCAAAAGAAACCTTCCAACTCTTCCATTGTGAGATTGGCTTATATTGACTTGTATTACCAGGACAGGAAGTATACAAAGTAAAAGATATTTTGTCTCTACAAAACCTATGGAAATATATACCACCATAACAGCAGTGACCTCATATTCCCACACCAAGACTGCAGAGGAAGGGACTTGTTGTGCAGTTAGCATAATATTCAGAATTTTATTAACAGTGAGAATTACCTGACATTTTCTTCTTGTGAAGATATTTGGGGAGATAAAGATCTCCAGTCTTCCAGATAAAAGTCTCTAAACCATTATAAGAGACAAAAGAATCTTACAAATGTACACATTCTCCTCAATATATATTTACATAACTTTTGCCTGCTATAATCTCCTGCTTCTTTTTTGTCACTGTAAGGTTTTGTTTGTTTGTTTGCTTGCTTATTTTCTGGAGACTTAATGTAAAGCCACTACATGAGAAAGGAATTGTTTTCTATTTATAAAGTCTCCTAGAAAGCAAATTCTGCTGAAAGCATTTGATTAAAGAACATTGTGACTTTATTACATATTATTTCTGCTTATAATATTCTGTGCTCCAAAGTTTTCTTTCTACTAATCAGTCAATGTATGTTGTAGTCATAGAATCATAGAATGTTTTGGGCTGGAAGGGGCCTTAAAGATGATCAAGTTATCTCCCTACTGTGGGCATGGACACCTTCCATTAGACCGCATTGTTCAAAGCCACACCCAGCCTGGCCTTGACAGAACCAGAGGGCACAGTCTCAAGCTGCACCAAGGGAAACACAGGCTGGATATTAGGAAAAAGTTTTTTCATGGAAAGAGTGATCAAGAACTGGAATGCTTTGCCTGGGGGGGTGGTGGAGTTATCATCCTTGGAAGTGTTTAAAAAAAGACTAGATGTGGCACTCAGTGCTGTAGTCTAATTGAAGTGTTAGGGCATGGGTTTGACTCAATGATCTTGGAGGTCTCTTCCAACCTAGTGATTCTGTCATTCTGTGATTTCCAGGGTTGGGACATCCACAGCTTCTCCAGGCAACCACTTCCTGTGCCTCACATATAGAAGTTCATATATGTCATGCTTAGCATCAGGTTTATACTCACAGATTCATTTAGTTTGCAGATTTCTTACTCTAGGATCTCGTAAGGTTAAAGAAGGAAGGAATTTGTTTACTCAGGTATAAACTGGCAAAACAGAGTGATTTCAAGATTTGTAGACGTATTTAAACATTATGTGCTGGATCTAGATTGAAAAGCACTGAGCTCCTCATTGCCTAGTCTGCTGTCCTGATTGGGAACGTGGTAAGATTGCCATGCTGTAACTCACTCAGATCTCCTTGCAGTAGCATGGCTAGAGCTAGTATTCAAAAAGTGCTACTGAATTCACAGGCACAGTAAAAAGGCCAGATGATACATAAATTTAGGAACATACCTCTAAATCAGTAGTCGCTCTACCCCAAAAATTTTTTTTGAATTAACATTTTAGTGGTTAAATGGGGAAATTCCTTTTATTTGTCTCTTTAATAAATAGTGTTTTACTCAATGACTGTACTAAAGAGCAGTGAGGTATTTTCTAAAAAAAGAATCTGTGGAAATAGAAAGGCAGTGAGGAGTCTCAAGCCAACCTGACGATGCATGTTGATATTTTGTTTTTAACTATCCAATAAGATTGCTCAGATTAACAGGTCACTCAGACTTTTCCAGGCTCTCTTTGTACTGGTGGGACAGGCAAACGCATCAGATAGGCTTTTTAAGTAACTGCACAGATAAAGTCTGGACAGTTTTAGTATATATGACTTGCCAGCTCAAGCAGAGAGACTGACAGTGTGGAAACAGCTTGTCAGAGCTCAGGTCATGGTTAAAAACTGCTAATGTTAATGCTGACAGCCTGTAAAGTCCCTGCTATCCATGATACCTTTAGTCAAGTTATAAAACACTCTGGAGGATTCTATTTCTTTCTCCTTCCCTATTTTATCCATTTCTGTCATTACTGAAAATATTTAACTAATTCTGTGAATATCCCTTGCTTTATCTTGCATTATTCAAGCTGAAGCCTGTCACTGGTACCCAGCACTGCAGCATCCAGCACCTTTGTAAAGAGGAAAATGTGCTTGCAGATAGCTGAGAATGGCTATTGTCCCCATGACATCCAGCTCCATGAGCTTCCCTGGGCTGCATAAGAATGCTCTCTGATTTAGCTGAGATTTGGTACAAATGAGGTCATGGAAAGGGGCAGGCAGGTGATGACCTCAGTGGACACTAGGAGATAAACATTATTGCTCAGTTCTGGTGAGAAATCATGAAACTGCAAGAGCTGTATTATCTTCCTGCTGAGCTTCTTTTCACACGGGTCCACAGAAGGCAGTTGTACTCAGAGGCCTGGGTACTGAGGGCACATTTCTCACACCGAGTTGTTCCTTCTTGCTGTGAGACATGCTTTATATCCTGCATAAAGTCCAGTACTCTGTCTATGAAATAAAACCTCTTAAACCAAGTTGTCTTGATCCTTTTAATCTGGGATCAAGCCTTTGCTTCCCCTGTGTATTTATCTAATGTGCTCTATTATTACTAAGTAGTCCCTTGCTGCTAGAAAACCAATGTGCCCACTCCTGCCATATGCCAGATCTAAAATCTGTACATTAGAAAAAACTACAATAATAAAGATAAGTGGAAAAGGTCCAGTCTGATGTTAAATCTGTGCATAGCATATCTGGGCAATTAAGGAAGACTGGGAACCTTTTTTGCTTTGTTCTACTAGAATTTGAGAAGTTACATGTAAATTTATTGAACATTCTCTTGGCCAAGGACAAGGGAATACAGCATGGAAATAGTGTTATTTACTACGTAAGTCACAGAGAATAAAAACAGCAGCATACAAGTAACAATGTAGGTAAAAATTGAATACAACAGAAATATAATTTAGAACAACAGAAATAAAAGGATCAGGACATGGATTTCAAAACCAAGAATCACCCCCAATTAATCTGGGAATTCCCCCTGCCAAGTCAAATGCAGTAGTGTAAGTACTACAGAAATAAAAAGCTCACAAGGTAACTCCATGTTGTCAAAGACATCTTATTATCAAAAAACTCCAGTGCATATAAGAGCAAAAGTAGACCATTTAAATCTGAGTTGAACCTTTGCTTGAAATTGAGCATACTAAAAAGAAGACAGCTGGTCCTTTGAAAAGACTGCAGAATTATAGGATAGTTGACGTTGGAAAAGACTTCCACAGATCACTTCACTTTGTCCAGACTCTCCTGCTCAAAGCTATCGAGTTTATCTATTGATAGCTGTGAAAAGGACTGTATCACAAATATTGGTTAAGTACTGTGTTGAGAGAAGGTCTAAAATATCCTCAGTTCATATATCTGCTTTAAAAACCTCTTTGGAAACATGTTACATGGCCAACTGATTCATTAGAGTGCTTAGATTTCAGGACAAAGGAGGTTGTTATATAACTTCTCCAAATTTGGATACTTTGTCATTAGTTGTCATCCGTGAAAACAAACTAGAACTTAATACATAAATTTAGGATCTGTTTGCAGCCTTATACCAACATCTCCCGCAGTAGTCAACTTTGGTTTGGTCTCATAGTATAATTTAACCAACTCTTATATTCATAATATCTTTTTAAAAAATATTCAGTTAGGTAGAAATTATCTATTTTATAAAAGGTCTATATATTTTAAACTTTTTTTTGCCCCTTTCTCCTTGTTTTCTGTTATAGGGAAGCTATAGGTAAGTATAAGAAAAAGATGATACTGAAATAATCGCTTACATATGGCAAGTTAAATGCTAATTATTAGAGTATTGTCCCATGTTGACTTTCTCATCCAAGCAAATGTCATCTAAATCACTGAAGCTTGTCAAGTCACTTCCTATTCTGGCAAACTTTTAAAACTCTTTTGCTTTTAGAATGCTTGGTAACACACAGATGTTTGAATTTGAAATCTTTTTTCTTCCTTGTTGAGTTTGTCAGTGTGCCTTGCTTTTTTTTTTTTTACTAGTCTGACATGCTCACTGTTATTCTAGATAGTGCGCATTTTTCCCTCTGACTTCTAGTGCCTTCCTTTCTAATCCTTTTCTTGAAAAGTTCATAGACCTCTTCCGAATTCTGAAACTTAAATAGATTTCTTAAGATGCAAGGTAGCTCCTAGTACAGTCACAGCAGAAGAAGTTGCTAGGAATATGACATGGAATGTAAACAGGAATGAATCTTGGATGAGCCCTGTAAATTTTGATCTTGGATGAAATATGGTTTGTTATATGATCTCTGATAATAACTAGATACAACATTTGGACTGAAGGAATCCTAACTAACAGCATTACCTTTCTATAAGTTTCTATTTTTTTTTTTTTAATTGACAAGGTTGCTGTAACATCAACTCTATTTCTTAGTGTAACAAACATCTGTGCTATAGCATGAGAGCGTGACACACGTAACACCACTTCCTTGGCTGAAACATGCTAATTCTGTTCCATTGCAGTGGAGCTACATCGATTTATACCACCTGAAAACTTGGCCCACCTTATGTATTGAACCAAACGAGGGGCTTTTAGCCTTATGTGAGTAACACTCCTATTCCCTTCCCTGTGATCTCTGACTGCAAGATTTTGCTGTCAGGCAAAACCAATGGGATGAGTGTAGCTTAGAGAGTTAAGAGCAACATGTTGCCCATGAGTTGAAATACTGTGGTACTAGGAGAAAATAATAGAAGGAAAATTTCCTGACGTCATTTCCTTGGATAGCCATGAAAAAGCTTCACATGGAAACAAAAGTGTGTCTGGCATAAGTTAACATTCTCTATTGGGGCAAATATGTACATTTATGTGCACTACTAAAGAATTTATCAGTGAGTTCAAATAAAGTTGTCAAAGTTTGTGGTATCTGACAAGATAAAAGGAATAGTCAAAGTAACAATATGTGTAGGGCCAAATGTTCATGCAATTTATGTATCTAATTTGATTCTATAAGACAGAATCTGGCACTGCAAGCAACTTACTTGCTAAGAAGAGATGACATACTTCCTATGAAAGGTCTGTGTGATATTATTACTATTTTACTCAATGCTTGCTTGTTTGGTTTTTGTTTTGTTTTTTTTAATCCTTTCAGTAAGCTCCACATAGTAAAGTCTGTTGCTCAGTAGTAAAGTCTGTTGCTCTGTATTTAGATCACATTTGGATTGCGGTTATGCTTTTTCTTCTCTTTTTGTCTCCTGTATTTTTTTTCTCCTTCTCCTTTCTTTTTCTTCTGTGGATTCTCAGCTGTAGGTGACATTATTGTGATGGCTGCATTTCAAAGACCTCACCTGCCCTGTCATCTCTGAATTTATGTTACACTTCATGGTATCAGCTCTAACGATCTTATTCTCTCGATCTCTCTTTCCTTTGCACCTCTACTCACTTCCTGACACTTGACACAATAAAACTCTTTTTCATTTAGAAACTGTATTTAACCCCTTTTCAACAACAGTGTTTTACTCAAAAAAGAAAGAAAAGGGTATCAACGGGACACTACAGCTTTGGAGATTCAATTTTTTTTTAAAATTACAAATAAATATATTTACATTTTCTTTTGTTTATACCTAGCCAGTCTTTATAAGAGTTACCTGTGCATAACTCTCTTTAAAAAATCATAAATTAAATGTGGGCTCCTTTAACTTTTTTTTTTTTTCCATCAGTCTTTTATAATCAAGCTTCATTTCCTGGCAGTTAAGACAATAAAAGAAAACAGCCACTGTGATGAAGACAAACTTAATGCTTTCATGAGGATCCTTTCAACCAATGAAAGTCTTCAGTGTTTATGACCTGGCACATTTTATTAAATGCTATGGCTTCATTTACATATACACTAAATGGTATTGTTGGGAAAAAAATTAGTTTGAAGAGCCCTTGCCTTTAACTATACCTTATAAACAAAGAAACACAACTTGATAATCAGAAATTCTAATGAATGAGTGAACAGCTTATTTAAAAAATATGATAATTTTTCCAACATGTAACTAGTATCTGTAAGAAAAATATGTATGTAAAATCATAGTAATAACCATCCAGAGAAGTTGCATAAAATCCTTACCTATTAATTTCATTTTCTTTTTGCTGAAGATGTCATTAGCAGACAAAGTTGTCATTCTTTTAAAGTAGTTAAAATTTCTAAGTACTTAGTGAATATTTTGAATGATCAATATTTAGCCTATTTGTTATTCATGTGCTATTCAATTTAGCTATGTGTAGTTCTTTATTGGTAGAAGAGCAACCCTGAATTGAATTCACATAAATATGTATTTTTGAATAGGAAAAGATTATACAGTAAAAATTCAAACATGTTGGTTTTTGTTTTTTTGGTTTTTGGTTGTTTTTGTTTCAAAGTGGGGGGTTTGTGTTTTTGTTGTACCCAACCTATATTATTTTCTATTTCTTGAATGCACTCATTTCTGTATTTCTGATGAAGAAAGGATCATAAATATATTTAAGTAAGTTAAATACAGACTTTACAAATATGGGTACAAAGAGATATGTAAAATGCTGTGTCTTCAGTGAACAGATGGACCAAGAAGTTGTTGTGAATCTGGCTAGGAACTAT
The DNA here is from genome assembly GCA_013397245.1 of Thryothorus ludovicianus. Taxonomy (NCBI): domain Eukaryota; kingdom Metazoa; phylum Chordata; class Aves; order Passeriformes; family Certhiidae; genus Thryothorus; species Thryothorus ludovicianus. Next base: position 97,834 of record VZTB01011427.1, on the reverse strand, counting down.
GGTGAATGATATTTCATTAGCCCATATCAGTTACAGATCTGTTGAACAAAATAAGACTCCAGACATTTTCTGAATTACTCTCTTATATAGGTCAAATCACAGTTGTAAGAGCAAATGTTCACAAACGGCCACTGATCAGGGTGGCCCAGATTTTAAAAGCCCAGCTGGAAGCATTTTGGGTCTGGTGGAATTGTAGAGTACTTTTTTTCTGAGACCCAAACCCAAGGATATCTCAAAATTGAGCTACAGGATAAAAAGCATCCTGTAGGAAATGCCTGTTAAATGTCCTGTTTCTCCATCGTATACTTTCTTTAGTATCATATAGACATTATGTACTCTGGAAAGGTGATTCTTTCTTATTGTGCCAGAGAAAGTAAGTGATTGTTTGGTCTGCTCTAGACCTCTTTGCAACCTTAAGCAGTTCACTTAAAGTGCCTTTGTCACCATTCCTCCCAAATACAATAATAACAGCTAGCTCTGTATTGTGCAAAATAAGTGTGGCAGTATTTCACATCAGTCAATTTCATTTTGAGCAAAAAAACAGATACAAGAACTATGCATATCTATAATCTAGGGCAATATGGCCTGAATCTTGAGTGCTACTGTGATACAAGTAATTAACATTTTCTTCCTGGAATGAAGGCTGTCAACACATTTTTTAATAGATTCCATGAATTAAGTCATGGTTTCAAACAATTTGGTCTGAAGTTGTGCATTAAAACTGTGGTGAGCCATTAAAAAGATGACTTACCAACTGTCAAAAGCAAAATAAGAATTAAGAAGGTGAAGAGGGAGAGTGTTGTGTGACAGCCACCATAGATTTTCCAGACTGAATGCTCAGATGCCTCTCTGCATATGGGTCTACTGGAAACCTTCAATGCAGGTACAGAAGTCACACCTGTGTCTGTAGCAAAAAACTGATTTCCTCTTCAGTCTTTTCTTACTACTTACGTAAAAGATTTGAGCAAAAAGATTCAGCCCGATGTTTGTGCTAATTGCAATTTTGTTACAGTCATTGGAAATAACAGTAATGAAATAATATATTTTTAAAAAATTGAATGAAGTGAGCCTACATTCTTTTGGTGAGAAAACTATTTTGGTTTTAACTTCTTCTCAGGTAGACAATTAAATTCCCCTTTCAACCATAGTCTGAAATGTATCACCTTCTAATTTTTTTCATAGAATTAACTCCCACTGCCTGTTCAGTGATTCATAGACACCACCATATGAATCTGTCAGACTGTAGATACTGGAGGGTAAGGGAAAAGAATATATTGCCCTTCATATGGAATGAAGGAATTTATCACTGCTTCTTTTAGGAGCTTGGTACAACCTCCTCTGAGCACTCCAACAAGCAGGCAGGCATTGCCTTGTGTGAAAATCAATAATGCCTCACATGGATGTTAGAAATGCCTGTAAAGTAAGAGAGGTACTCAGCCATAACTACTAAATGCTACTGAAGGAAACCCTCACATTTCAAAGCTACAGGAAATCACTCTTCTGAAGTGATCATTTTCTCTTACTCCTTTTGTGACTCCTGATCATCTTTGCCCCCTGTGCTGCTGATAAGTAAGTGACAGGGCACAACAGTAGCCTTTTAACATGAGGCATGGAAGGCTGAAAGTAATTCAAAAGGCTATTTTTTTTGTTTCAGTAAATAGCCTGTCTGAACCAGATACAAGCTTCTGATGTAACGCTGTTTGTCTTCAAGCACCTTCAACAGAGCAAATCTGCTTTTGTTTTGACATTTTGCTGTCAAATTTCCTGAATGCATAATTACAGATATATTATAGAAATACGAGTGCTACAGTCAGGTCTGCTTCCCAGTCATAGATAGATAATTCCATGAATAACAAATCCATTATCACCCTTGCTACTGACAGCAACAATAAAAAAATCATTGTATCAACAAAAGAAACAAATGATGCTAACATGTACAAAAAGAATATTGTATTGACCCAGTACACAGGTAGCCATATACAGACAAATATGCCCTTCTACATATATTGCTTTTGATTTTAAAATTTTTGTAGTAGAACAGGAATAATTCTTTAGTAAGGATGAAAGCCACAGACCTACCTACTGTTTTTTACAAAACATCTATGTGTCAGGTTCTCAATGGCAACAAAACAAAGTAAGTTTTAGTTTGCAATAGCCACTGTACAATTTGTGTTTGTGGCAAGCTCTGTACACTTCATATTTGTGGCAACTTAACTTCAGTCATCACATTCTCATTACATCGAATGCTTGTTTGTTGCAAATTTTATTGCAGCTTAATGCAAGATACTAAAGTTTGAAAATAAGTTTACTGAGATGTGATCTAGACTGGCCTGCTGCAAAATGTGAAGGGCTATATGTTCCTCATAGAACAACTAATAGGTGTCTAAACCCTCCCAGGCTCTTCCACACGACTTTGTTGGGTGCTGGGGTCAGCTCTTTGCTTACTTGGGTGTCCTGTACAGCCCTGGCAATATTCTAGCACTTGTAACAAGTCACCTTGTCTAAATGCTAGACCTGAGATGGTATCTCCTTATATGATCTCAGCATACAATGGTCATGCCTGAAATTGTATCATATGTGCCATATGTAAATCCTTTACCAGGTAATTCTCCAGCTGGGCCATAATATAGCCAAGTAAAGCCTTGAAGGGAAACAGATGTTCATTTATTGTTCCATCCTATGCAAAACCAGTTTTCCTATCACAGTAATCAAAAGAAAAGAAAATTCATATCACAACAGAAAAATACTTCTTTTCCACTTCTTGCTTCAGTATCTTCCTCCTATTCCTAAATCTTTCAAATGCACAATATTAATCCCACATCCACTTGGGGTATAAAGATCTTTATTCCTCTACAGATAACAGATTGAAATCAAACCAAGAGGTGACACTTTTTCTAATAGTGTGTGCTTAGGTTGTGCAGCTCCTTGGCACAGGACATTGTGGATATTAAAATATTTCATTAATTCAGAATACAACCAGACAAATGTGTCAAATAAGACCTCATTGATGTTTTTCTAGCATTAAGATATTTCTGTGCTGGGAGGGGAAGTAGTACAGAAGCTTTGTCTTGTTTGTAAACACTTTCCAGAATATCTAACACAGAATTGTCAGAAATAGGGTGTTTTCTCTGATACAGATGTTCTTATCTGTCATTGTGCACATGTCCAGTAAAGGCTTCATAAGCCAAGGTTACAAAAGATAATTGAGATCTTCAGGATGACTGGGGTAAAGAATGCTTTAGTGTTAATGCCATCACAGCAGAAATTTTATTCAATTCCTTAAATAAAAAAATTGGATCTTTTACTTTTTTAGAACATCCATATGAATAGTAAAATATTACTGATTAATCAAGTCTTGCAATACCATAAATCATCAAATCTATGTATCTGAATTTCAGAGATGGAAGTAATATGAACACTTTTGTAACTCCATCTGTGCTGGATTTTATGATGGAGGAGCACAGTATTCAGAATTGTTCTCATTGCTACTAAAAAAATGTGGTGATTTATCTGCCCTCAGCAAAAAAAGCAGCAGACTATCTACTGCTAAGTAGCAAAACATTTCTTGAGAGCTTTCCATATGATTCTTCAGGCAGAAGGGAAGTCATACATAGATTTCTGTCAGTACCATTCCAGGAGAAACCCAGCACAGTTCTAGAAAATTGGCTTCTGACATCCTAAATATCTGTGACTGATTACCTGATTACTAGACAGACTTTGCTGGATGGGTCTGAAAGCAATATACCAATACATCTACTTGAAGAAAAAAATGTAGAAGAAGGAATGTGTTTTCAGCGATCTTGTAAACCTTCAGTGTCCTGAGGCATCATCACATGACTATATATTTTCTGGTGGCAATTTGTTTATATTTATTTAGAGACACTGTGACATTCACTGGTGTTTCATCCATGTTACTCAACTACTCTTTGAAAATGGGGCTAGCACAGCTGAAGTAAAAAGAACCATGGGAAACATCTGTCTTGATCATAAGCCATGCAACTGCATTAATTTCTGAATGGAAATTGGAGCATTGTACACAGAAACTCCCAGGGCCTATGAAGGAGCAAGGGAGCATGGCAGCAGAGCACAACAACTTGGAGTGACCAGCTACAGTGCCCAAGACCTATCAAAAACACTCCCGTGCTCTAGATCAAATTATAACAAGCAAAAATGCTGTAAGTGAAACACTACACCACAGCAAACCCGCATTATCTACTGCGAGTGTCATGAGAACACATGACCAATATCCATTTTTTATACTAATGCAGCAAATCCTGTTGTGTATTATCTCCATATCATTTGGCATGCACTGCTCCTGGAGAGGATCTCTTCTCAAAGAGATGTGAGGAAAGACTGACTCCCTTTGGTTGCTGGGAATAAAGACTGGATTTGTGACCTTCAGGAAGTGTGTTCCTCAGCTACCTACAGATAGGATGTAGGTATGCCTACATGCCTCCAGGATCCTAGCAAAGACTGCCTGTACATCTTTCCCAGTAAAGTATGTGCTGATTTCTTAAACCAAGGACAGTCCTACTCAAAAAACTGTACATTGTTGTACTTTTGTGAGATAGTATCACCTGTAAATTTCAGCGTGTGTATATATACAGCCCATGACAGATGTGTGTACATATGTACCATGCATGTGTGCCAGTTTTAAACATCTGTCTAAATGAGTATGTTGACAATGAATTACTCAAGTAAACTTGACTTTTTTTTTTAGTGTGAATTAACAGCTTCTTGACTTGTTACTACATCAACTGCTAATTAGTTCCTGAGTGTAGTTCAAGGTGTTGGCATTCATTACAAAGCTTTCTGCGGTTGTTTGGATCTTTATCTGCCTCAAAGGCAGAATCTTTAGGCAAAAATAGTTCTTCAGGATATACAGAGCAGGGAAAGGAAAGGTGGGTTGTAAGGTCAGGAACTGGTGTTAAAGACACCACATCACTTAGATTTGGCTCCAATAATGTAAGTGCTTTATGTTATGTGATGACTTTAACTATCAAGACTAAGAGCAAGATTAATGGTTGGTATAAAGATGGGGAAATCAGAACTGGGAACTTCAACAGATTACTGAACTCCAGCTAAAGAGGCACACAGCATGTATCCCTTGATTCTGAAAAAAGTATATTATTCTAGATGTCTAGAAAGATAGGTGTCTAGATAAACAAAGGTATGAGAACAAATGCCCTTACTAACATTACCAAACAAGCAGTAATAATTTGAAGTGATGAGAAATACAATACGTCTACTTGGGAACAGTGAAAAAGCTGATTCAGGGAAATTTATAGATCTGTTTTTTTCTTTATAGTATTCATGAATTCAAGTTAGAATTTGAAAAGTAAGATAAATACATGGAATCTAAATGAAGAGACAATATAAGGTAGTATCATCTTTTATGCAGGATAAGAATATCTGTGTTTTATTGGAAAATGGACTTTGAACAAGAAGATATAGCAAAATGTATCTCTCCTGAAGTTTTCAAACTAATTCCATATATGAGCACTTAATAAAATTTTGTAAAGTCATTAACACTTAGCTTCCAATGAGATTTTAAAACCTTGATTTTATTTAAGTCAATTAATAAAATAGTTTGTTTCAGAAACTTGTGATTAAGGAAACGGGAGGAAAAACTCATCTTACTTTTTCTAACCTACTTAATACTTATGCTTTAAATCCACCTATATACAGGTATCACCATTCACACATAAAATACTGGGGTGTGCCATCCTTATAAAAAACATATCCAGCTGAGATAACAGCTGTGTAGAGGGAAAAAGTCTAGGGTTCATCTAGCTATTTCAAGATAGCAACAGCCCAACATGTCATATGCTTTCAGATGCTCTAAAGATCAAATGATGCTCTAAGAGCCTTGTCTGAACTGACTACAGTTTGTCTCCATATTTTTTCTTCCTCTTGACTTTCAGGAAAGAAAACATTTCTTTAAATACCCTGATCATAAGCCAAGAGAAACCAACACTTCTACTCATTTCCTGTCTCTCTGTTTCCTTTTCTAGGCTTGCCCTGCCTATCACTCTAAAAGCCTTCCATTTAGGGTTTCATTAGCCATTGCAATTGCATTTCTTTGATTTGCAGAAAAGTTCTACTATGTTTTGTTAAGTATACTGCCAGATTTTTTGTTTGGCAGGGTTTTATTTTTCTCAAGTTGCTAATTTCCAAGAGTTCAGCCTGAGCAGAAGAATTGATGGCTACTGTTAATATACTGCACTAAATAAACTTCTCTACAGAAGATTTGAAAAAAAAAAAAACTGAACCCCAAAGAGTGGCATAGTGTCACAGCTAGGGTGGTTCACAATATAGAAATAATTGCATGGAGCACTCTGGAGTTCTGTATGTGCCATACTTTTCTTAAAACAGAATTTCATAGATGGTGGGTGCTTCTTTTCACTCTTAGTGGTGGAAAAGTGTTGACATATATTTTCAAGCCTGGCATAATTTTTCATGGGACTGTTTCATGGAACTACCAGTGGAAAGCTCCTCTTTGCTATTCCTCATCATCTTTTCCTCTTCCACTTCCAGGTCTATATTTTTTAACCGAGGAATCACAATAGAAAGTCCAAGGTGTGAATTTTGGTGGTGGTGCTGGGTGCTCTGCAGATAACAGTAGGATAACATCAAAAAACAGCAAAAGATAAATGACAGTAGTTAAGGAGGATTTCTATCCCTTTCTTTTGAGGTAGTGAGATTTCACCACAATGTATTGAAATTTTAATCTATGTGTGAAACTAAGAGACTAATATAATTTCCGACCTATGAATTTCCCTTTAAACATAAAACACAAACAAGACTGCTTCATCTTGATATCAGAAATATTCTGATGTTAATTAATTCATTATTCTGTGAATGACTAATGACATAAATATATGTTTTGCAAGCTCATACACCATATTATGTTACATATGTAAAGTTGTCAGTGGGTAAAAGAATAAGGAAACTTTGTACACAGGTCTATGGTACCTGCTATGTTGCTTTTTTACACATCATTGAAAGAGAAGATATTTTCTCACAATGTCTGTGCATACTCACAAAAAATGAACGCCTCCACCCTTCTTGTTTAATACCTTCATTTCTGTGGTTACCTCTGTATAGTGTAGATTAACCCACAGTTAGCCCATTGATGCCAAGCTGGCTGGCTGCCCTGCTGCCCTTGGTCCCGGGTGTCCTTCCTCTCAGTTCTGTGGTCCTGAGGGACATTTTCAGAGCCGTGTGGTGCTTTGGAGAAGCACTCTCCTCTCTTTCCCTGGATCAACCCCTGCCTGAGGATGCTGTCACCTGCCCCACAGAGCAGGGTGGGTCACTTCACAGCCCTGAAAGCATAAAGTGCTCACAAAAATGCCTCATAGAAACACTTACATTGGAAATTTATTCAGCTGTTGGTGTTGTCGCCCCGTGTGCTGGGCAGGATGGCCTGCGCAGGCACTCTCAGGGAACTCTCCTGGTGGTCCCTGGGGACAGCCCATGCGTGTGACTGAGCACAGCCAGGGGCCAGAAGGGGCAGCCATGCAGCCAAACCCTGTCCCCTGGCCTCAAGGGTGGTGGGCTCTCCTCACCCTCCTCACCCTGGCCTGCCCCCTGCCCTGTTCTGCCCCTCGCAGGGGTCTGCAGCAGCCGACAATGGATCGCAGCAGCAGGCCCAGCTGGGCCGGTGGCCACTTCCTCACTTGCTGATGGCCACAAGCCCCTGGCGTGGGTGGCCAGCCTGGGCCTAGCATCCAGCTTTTCCCAAAACCCAGGGGAGGTGTGCACAGGTGCATTGCTTCTGAAGTGGTAAGAGGCCCATCCACATCCAAAGCCAGGGATGTGCTGAGAGAGAAGAGCAGTTATTAATAGTTGAGATACAACCTTGTGTGGTATCATCCAACTCACTTTCCTAACACTCCCTCTTTTAAATATCAGAGTGGCCATGCTGGCACAATTTCACATAATCAGCAGCTTATCTTGGTGCTCTTGGTGCTCTTGCAGGTACCTTGCCTCAAATTCACACTTTTTCCTCAAAAAAAGCTCCATGAGGGCTTCCTTGAGGAGTCTGGTGGGCTTTGCAGTTCTAAGACCAAGCTGCAAAGCTTTCTTCCAGAGAATGTTCAGGAAGGGAGTGGTGGAGGGTGACTGTGGGATATGTTGGTTGTCCTCTCTCCAGTGGGAAAGGCCATTGTGTTCAATCAAGGATTCAGGCAGGCTAAGCCTGTGGGGCAGGTACTTGTTCTGCTGTTTTTATTGCATGCTGCCAGATACAGGTATAGACAGTTCTTTGGAAACTGGTGAAGGCTAATAGCCTAGGGGTCTGGATTCATGTTCTCTCCTTCCTTCCCACATTCTTCTAATAAACAGAAGAGCTGGTAGGTAATGGTGAGAGGCAGACAATTACTCACGGCAAACAGCCTGAAGGCTTCACTAGTGGGGCACAACTCAAGGGCTACCTGAGATTTCTCAGGGGTGCTAGAGAGGCTTGTTGAATAATCAGCATGTCTGAAGCAACTCGTGCCTGGGTCAAGCAGCATAGATACAGACAGGGTCCCTTCACCCTAGGGCACTTCACTTTGCTTATGTCTAAGGCTGATCTTGGCTCTCTAGAGAAAGTTGGCAGAATGGCGTAGGCAGGTCCCATGGATATACTCAGTGGATGTGCTACACTTATATCTGTGCAGTTAGTATGGAGTGTGTTGAGCTTATCCTTATAGGTTTACTTTCTTATTTTCTTTCCCATTACTTCAGCTATCAGGACAAAACTTACAAATGTGATTGTGTGTAAATAGTCTTCAAATAGACATGGGTAAATCATTTAGAGGAGATAAATGGTATTTTCTAGGTGTTCTGTCAAACTTATAGTTTTTTACCAAGCCACACTACTAATAAATCATTATCAGTGTCTCCTCCTCTCATCTTACTGCTATCAGGGAATATCATGACAATACAAATAAGATTTACCAGTAGGCCAGCGTATCTTTTTCTATTTCTATAGCCATTTTATATTTTTTCTTTAATTCACCACAAATCATAATCAGTCACAGAATATTTATGCAGCAATGAATAAAAAGGTATGTTCAGTAGTTCATACTGATTCATGCATGATAGGATCCATTTGTTTCATGCTCTAAAAATTCCATATTAATAACTAAAAACTGTTTCCATTTTTAGATTTTTTTTAGTTACATAACAGACATTTTCAGTCTTTAAATATTTTTTGAAATCCACCTTCCTTTACAAATGCCAATCAAGCCCCTTTTTTTTTTCAAAGAAGCAAAGCAACTGCAGCTGGAAAATTGTTTCATCAAAGGTAATTAAGGCAATATGTTGAGGTAAAGGCAAAAAACTCTAAATGTGAAGCTGAAGAGGTAACAGTGTGAGTAAAAATATGGCTATCCACCATTTTGTATAATGATGTTTTAGAAGGGAGGCTAACTTTAAATCAGTATAGATAATGAGGTTTTAGTGTCCAGTAAACCAGGAGTTTTCCAACCTTGAATAAGAATAGGAAAGTTGGAGCAAATCAAAACAAGTAGTAAAATTTCTTTTGTGGATTTGGTTTTTGGGAAGATTTAACTTTAACATCCTGCCTTCATTTAGACTGCAAATAAAAGGAAAAAAAAATCTATTAGAACAGAGATAAACAATGAATTATAAGGAAAATAGGGAAAAAACAGGTTTCTGAAAGGAATCAGATTAACTTTACTACATGTATCCATCTACTCTATCACCACTGGAAGAAAATAAAACTCAGCCAATTTCTGCTAAACTACCCCATATTGCCACACAAGTATTCAGGATCACAAGTCAGGCTTTTAAGTAATGATATCAGCTTAAAAAGTTGCATGATTTTTAAAAGCAATTCATCTGCTTTAGTGTAAGTGTGCACATGTATTCTTTTAGACAAGCCCTCTAGAGTCTGAGATGTTATCATCCCCAAGCTTGCTCTTTTTTTTTTTTACCTTTTTAGATTTTTTTTTCACAAAATAAGAGGGCTAATTATTGTGAAACTTACACTAAAATCACAAATATTGTCAATGTCATATCTCCCCCAGGACTCAGTTAATAAATGCAAACTAGTAATAATATAAAATAAATTCCCAGGACAAGATCAAACCTTGTTTTTCTGCTGTGTTACCACATGGGGTAACTAGTGGGTGGGGATGTGGGAGGGTGCACAATAAAATACAAAATAAACAGACAGTCATTAAATTTGAAAGAGAAAAAAAAGCCCTAAACAGATCTGTATTTAGTGAGCCTTGAACAATGATTATGGCCTAAGGACTGGAGCAGCCCTGGTGGTAACTCCTGCCTGCTGGAAAACATATTGCAGGGCAAACGGAAAAATGGTTTAAAAGTCTTATTTTTCTATTGCCCATCAGCGTAGTCAGGCAGCTGATAAAGGGGCTTGTGGTAGTTCCATTACAGCTGGGCAGGGTGAACTGATCAGGGTTTTCCTCTCCAAATCAAAGCATTAATAAGTATGTTTTTTTTGGGATACTTAAATTAATGGCAAACTTTCAGCTGTATGCATGAGAGTACTATTTTTGCCTCAATGTTACCTAAACCAGAAAGTCTATTCCCTTTCCCATAGAAATTATGTGGGTTTGCTGTAGTAGAATAACAAAAGCCAAACCTGAGCAGGTTTTTTTGTTAGTGCAGAGGTTCTGTAGATTTTCCCAGACCTGTGTTGGCTTGCGCAGAATGACTTCACTGCTCAGCCACAGGCACATGAAATCGAATCAGATATTGCAGGTGCCTGTAGCCACACACTTGGCTATGCTGTGGTGCTTTTCATCATGATAGAAAACATCACAGAACTTTAGAAGAAATTGTTACACCTGATTAAACTATTTAAAACCTCCGGAGTTACATCTATTTTTATGGCATTAAATTGACTTACCTGTTAACTTGGGGAGTATTCAAAATCCTACTAAAATTTTATTGTATTTAAACTGTAAAGGCATTGAGAATGGCACAGTGAATTATGAAGCAGCGCAGAGACATACCGTTTCTCATTAAAAAGCCTTTACCACAATTAGATAGATCTCAGAAGCATTTTTCTATTTGTATTGCTGTTCAAATGCCATTTTTACTATTCAAATGTTTTGGAAATTGATTTTAATTTCTATTACCTTTTCACTGTCATTTCTTCTGGGCTAAGGGACTACTAACAGGAGAGAAGAAGCAGACAGCAATAGGAAAAGACTATCCTGGCATGAAAGGCCACCCAGTTCTCCAAAAATAATATTTGTGACTTTCATTGTTCAGCTTGCATTTTTTAAAGGAAAAAAAGAGTCATCTTCTTCCTTTTTCCCAAAAATATAGTTGGAGAACTTAGTCTCTTTTGGTGGTATTTTGACTGGGAGGGAAAATATTAAAGAAAGCAGAAACTCTTTTGAAAATACCTTACAAAGAGGTTTTGGTTGGGCAGTGATTTACTTGGCATTACCAGGTGATATAAATAGCATAAGCAATCATCAGAGAAAATGAAAGACTGATTTGATAGCCTTATATGCACTCGTCCACTCCCCTGTCATGTACAGATGATTTTTCTATTCCTGTTTCAGGGTATAGTTTTTCTCAGAATTTTTATTAAGAAAAATTCTGAAAACTCAAATATTTATGAAATATTTAACTCTATTTTCTGAGTACTCTGACTAAACCTATGTAATATGGCTACATCTGTTTCCTCAGGCTTTTCATGTAATCATTCTAGCCAGAAAAAAATTTGATATAATTCACAGATCAGAACAAGTCTGCTTTTATTTGCTGTTTCTTGCTGTTGATTTTTAGTCTGGTACCACAGATCTGAATTCTATCTTGGATAAGGCAGTTAAGATGCCCCCTTTGATCATGTGGTCTAGAGTCCCAACAAAAAAGCCAGAATTAGGAATTTTCCCAAATAAATCCTCAATCCTACATTAAAATCCACAAATCTATTTTTTAATGTTAGCCAGTAGAAAGGCTGTAATATATATAAAATTATTCATTTCAGATGTAAGGACATATATGTCTTTTTAACTTACTTGTTTTTCAGTGTTAGTCAGAGATATTTGCTTATTTGCACATATATAGAGAAATATCTACACCCTGAAGTAGGCAGATGTAAAGATCTGATTTGCATGCATATATCACACATTTGCAAGAATGTATGAGGCATTCATGTCTAAAATAGAAAATCTGGCTTAAGGTATTTTTCAAGTCTGAGAAAATTTTATTTATTTATTTCACAGATGATTAGCCAAGAAACCTACAATGACTTTTTACTTTGCTGTCACTGATTTAACTTAGGAAGTTTTTGGTTAGAAGTGATCAGGTAAGAAGGATACTTTACTCCCAAATTCTCCCTTAAAGATAAAATCCCTGGGTGGCTATGTACAGGTGACTAACAGCAGTTTTACAGTCTGTGTTAAGAAAGTATTTTCTTTGTGTGGTAGATCAAACAAGCCCAGCTAAACCTAAAAGGAAGCAATCATAAGGGAATTTGGAAATGGAAGCAAAGAGCTAAGTGGCAAAATATTGTGGAGGCACAGTTAAATAATACGTGACGTATGGGACAGAAGGCTGGTGGCATTCAGATCAGGGTGACTTTCAAGTGGAAAGCATCCTTCTGCTACACAGTGAAAGCAATGAAGGTGGGATGGTAAACCTCTCCTCATGAAAATTATTAGACATGAGCACTTTTAGAAAACATTTACTTGAAAAAAGTTTCCAATCACTAAAAAATAAATGAACCTATGGCATTTAAAATGTGATATATTTATTGAAACCATTTAGTAAAGAGAATGTTGTATGTGTTTGGGAAATATCTTGGATTTGTTGGTGAGTATACAGAGAGATTAGAGAAAAAAAAAGACTGCTTGATTCCCAAAAACAGATTAAAATAATTTCTGTGGTTAGTTTACATGTATTTTTGTTGTGCTGTTAAACTACAAGTTTAAGATATTTTCCTCTGAAGTTATTGAAGAATATCTTTGACCTCTTCTCAAAGCGAATGGATTTTTATCATGTAGTTGTAGGTGTCTAAATGTGTTTCATTTGTCCTTAATTAAATTAGTTGTGGTGTAAAGTTGGCTATATTGATAGTTACATTGTTTCACTTTAGATTTGGATTCCTTAATGTTTTCTTTCCAAGCGCATGATAACTTAAATTGCACAAAATATAACTACTAATCCCAGTTGCACAAATTTCAAAACATATATTTGTCACCCATTATGGTATGTTTCGCTTCTGTTAACACAGGAAATCTCACACAAACAAGTGCACTGATAACTGTGATAAACAAGTTGGTGTAGTGCTTATTTTTTACTGCTTGCAGATTTGAGACTGCAAAGTATATCTCCATTAAAATGAAAAAGGAGAAGAAAGAAAAGTAGAAATGGCATGTGTTTCTTAAATCACGGCAAAATACTGTGCACTTCATCCCTGCATGATCAGAACCAAAACCATAAAAGAGTAAGAGGTATCGCTTTTTTTTTGAACAGGAACTTGAATTAACAGGAACAGGAGTCAACCCCAAGCCTTGGTTTTTGAATTGAGCTTCAGATACTCACTGAGCAATGTGCAACATACTGAGTCTGTAGCGACTGACCATGGGCTGTCAAAGCTCGAATTTCCCACTTCCTCTCACAAGGTTTGTGCGTACTTTTAACCACAAATATTTTGAGGCTCATTCTAAGAAGAAAATTATGGGAATTGTCTTCCCAGGTTTTATGAATGTATGGAGTGCACCTGCAAGCTTACCACACCTATGGCACGCTTCATACCTTGCCCCTTCTCGTCAATTGTCTTCCCCCAGGGACAGTGTGAGAGACTTTCATTTTCTTGTATTTTCCGGTGTTGGTTAATTAGTAAGTTCATATCAGGAGTTCTTGACATTAACTAAATGAATATTGATCTAGATCAACTTAAATCCATGAGATGTTCCTTAGTTCTTTGACATTATTTTATATTTCCTACAATTTTCAAGTATATAGGTGAGCAATGAAAACTATTAGGCAAGATTAGCAGTGATTCTACAAGAAGCTTCTCCGCATCCTTTCTGCCTTCTAAGAGGAAGCATCATGAAATTTATATCCCTGTAGTGACAAAATTACGGATGTCAACTAGATTATAAATTTACATTTAAACAGTAACATTAAATATAAAGTTTAGTGAAACACAGAATAAGAAGTATAGCTCAGAAGGTGCAGAAAGATAAGAGAAATGAACTAAACAGTTAGATTTTTTTCCCAATTGTAGTTTAATCAAAAGGTGAAAATTCACAAACTACAGAATACTCTGCTTAGAAACATTACTGATTAAAATTTTTCTAATAATATTTATATTTAAAACCACAAAGTTATTACAAAGGTAGAAATTGCATTTTAAATAAAAAAGTACTTTAATTTAGAGTTACTTCTTTTCTTTTCTTTTCTTTTCTTTTCTTTTCTTTTCTTTTCTTTTCTTTTCTTTTCTTTTCTTTTCTTTTC
>VZTB01011427.1:47247-83217 GCA_013397245.1 Thryothorus ludovicianus | reverse complement strand
TTTCCTTTCCTTTCCTTTCCTTTCCTTTCCTTTCCTTCACATTATCTTGACTAATAAGAAATGTTTTTATCTTAGGTCAACATGGAAATGTTAATGAACAAACTTTTTTGTCTTGGTCTAGAATAGGAATATTTCTCAAAACTGGAAAAAATTTGCAATTTAGGTATGCAGGTTTCTTTGCAAAAACAAATGAAAAATAACATACTACTCTCAAAAACCAATTTTTATAGCTAGGACAAACTGAGCGCTTCTGTTAGAAAACTTCATTAACATCTCTACAAATTTTAGAAATTTTGAGTAACCTTTCTAAGAAACAACTCTTAGTTACATAGAACAAAAGTACTTGAATATGTTCTCATCTCCTAGTCACTGGGAAGGCATTGTACCTTCTCACATGCATTTGAAATATTGCTTTAGAAATTCTCTTGAGCCTCTTCTTCACATCATTCTGCTGTCTCTACTTTTTCAATTGCAATAACCAGATTCCTGGTTTGGCCAGGACTGTCCAAAATTTTTGATTTATGCCATATCTTAAAGATTTTCCTTGAATCATTATTATATATTAAATTTAGGGAAAAAACATGATACATTTCCCTGAGCTTAAAATTTCATTAGAGTAATGAAAACAAACACACAGCAAAAGGCAGAATACTGAAGTAACACCCAACATATATGGTTACAAAAAAATTATGATGTAAGCTTGATTTCTGAGTCCCAACCTCTCTTTTTTTTTCTTTTTTAAATGATCAATGTATATTATAAATACAATTTAATCATTTTTTAAAGCTGTCCATGCATATGGTTTATTTTAAGCTTGCCCATTATCTCTCTCTTCTCACAGTTTAGCGAGGTTTGAGAATGGAGCAAGGCTAATGCTTACCTGCTATGTAAAAAAGATTGCAAAACACAGACACATCCCAGGACAGAGGTGAGCTGTGCTGACTGCAGAAACCTTTCCAGACTGTCCATTTACCAGATGCATGTTAAGGGACAGCCTTGAACCCACTGAACTAAGAGTTTAACCAACAGCAGAAAAAGAAGATAGGCAGTAAGACAAAGATTCTTTTCCATTTTACATCTTAGAAGCTGAGTCATAGAAAGATTGATTAACTTACCCAAGGTTATAAGGACGCTTAGTGCCCTGCTCTAAGCTGATCAACACTCAGTTTATTGTTTTACTCTTCTCTAACACACAATATTAGCTTAGTATGAACAAAGTATTCCCGTATCGGAAAAAAATATTTCACTGAATGTTTCTGGGTTAAACTGTTTATGAATGAATTTAGTTTCACTTGCTGAAAAACTCTACAAACACAGATGTTATCAAATTAACTAAGTCTGACAGAAGCAATGTCTACTGATGCAAAAATCTTCAAACCTATAAAAAGCAGAATATTTGCCTTAACAAAAGCATCTTCATGACTCTTAACATTAAACTATTTCTAAACAGAAAGACCTAGAAACATTACTGTTGTGAATCTGTATAATACACATGGATGTCCTAGACAAATTCAATTGATGTGATATGTTGTGACCTTTGACTGCTGGTGGAGAGTAGCATGCTTAGCAAATGGAGCATGAAGCACATGGAGCTCTGGGAGGCAGCACCTGGTGGGTCTATGGACATAACTGGGCCTGTGATGCAGAGAATGGTGTCTGGGGAGCATGTGAGAGAAGACAAGATTTATACATTATTTGATAGAAGAAACTGTTTTTGTGTGTGTATATATATATGAAAAGAAAAAATATATACATCATACATCTATATAAAATACAGGGAGTCAAGAAACTGGGTGAGAGAACTGGATGTAGGCAATATTAAGTATGGTTTCTTTTACCTGTACAAATGCCATATCAGTTTGCTTAACCTGTTTGTGTCAACAAAAACATGTTCAGAAAATAAAGAAATCACTGAAAAAAAATCTTGCTTGTATGAAAACACCATGGTCCTATTCCATAATTTTGTCTCTCTATGCAATAACTGGATAAATAGGTTTTACACAGTATGGCAAGATGCATAGGGCTCAAATGTAATAGTTCATCTCAGTAGTGCAATTACAAAATGCTGATAGATATGTGAACTTTTCACCTAAAAGTAAAGCCTCTTTTCCAAGTTCTGAGTTCATTGTTTCCCTGTTCTTCCTGAGACACTCCTCCTAGTGCCCTAGTTAGCTTGCCAGAGCTTGCAAAGAACAAGGATGTGGGAATAATGAATTATTCTATTCATATTTTATTCTTGATGAATAGTAAATTATTCTAATAACATTTACTATTCTATTCATTTATTACTGGAGAATAATTAGCCGGGAATGGCTTCTAAGAAGTTTTTCCAAAATTAGACTTCAATGGTTTTACTGTGTTTATCTTTACCTGTATGAAAATATCTTTGTTGCTCTCCTCGCTTAACTGTTCCCACCTCCTCCCCCACTCAGACATGTATCTGTTTCCCAAAGCTACTGTATTGTTAAAAAAATTTTAATCTCCTCTTCTAAAGACCCAGCCCTTTCCTTCACACAGCTGAACTCTCATTGCAGACAGAAACCCTCCTCCTCGTCAGATGGATCTCCTCTCGGCTAATGAGAAGTGTATGTGAGTGGGGGAAAGACCTGAATGAAGATCAAAGAATAGGTGTGTCTGGATGAGAATAGAAGGTTATAGGTAAATGAAAGGAGATGATTATGGAAAGATAGGAGTAAGGAAGAGATGCGGTGTCTGCACAGGTGTTAAATCCAGCTGGGATTTTAAAGTTAATGGGAGTACAGAAGTGTGCTCATTTTACCTCATGCGGAGGGAGATTTTGGTATTGCTGTCTTGACTTTGACCAGTGCTTTTTTGGGGACTGCAGTGTTTGCCTTTAGTAGGTTTCACTCTGCCATTTGAATTCTATCCTTCTTTTCCTGGTATTTCAAGTCCCTAATTTTGAGGAAAAGAATATTCCCATGGGAAACCTCCAGATGTCCTCTCTCCTTGTCAAGGCAGGACAAACTGGACTATGTTTTGTTGTTTTGCTTTAGAGCTGATGCGGAGGAAGGATGCTTTTCTGCATGCAATTACCTAGCCAGACTGAATATTCATCTATCTCTAAATAATTTGCATATGTGACTAAATTCTATATTTATCCAGAACCAATGTTTCATCTTCTCTAAATTCCTTTCCTTCCTTTTATGGATAAAAGAAACTTTCCATCCCTCTCTTCTTTATAGAACGAATACAGATTCTATAAAAGATTTAACATATACATTTCACTGTGAATATTATGCCAAATAATACAATGAAAACTTAATGCTGCTTTACATCCAGTCTGTCTTCCCTTCCAAAGTCTCTTCACTTAACAGTTTAATTATTACTGATATAAGTAGCACAGATGAGGCTGACTGCCTAGTGCATGACCACTTGCATATTTAAATCGGACCTGTCATGGGATCCCGCTCAACTTCCCAGCCAGTTTGGTACAAGAACATCCATTAGTCTTCTGAGTCTCTAAAGTATGACTTCAGGGTATAATCTTGCAATGCTACAACTATACCCTTCCTCGTGATGTTGTACTTTGGAGTTCAAGTGGACCCAGCCCAGAATAGCTACCACAGTAGTTTGTACCAGCTCCGTCTAATCTTATATGCTGTCTCTGACAGGGACAGTAGAAGCTATGCAAGGAGAGAGATGAGAAACCAGTCAAGGCACAGAATCTTTAATCTCCTGATTGATCTTCCCATCTCGCAGTAAACAATAGCTTAATTTAGCCATCAGATATTGAATAGTTACATTCACTGTCCAAACATGCCTGTGGGTGTACACTTAAGTACCCATAAGCCCTAAAAAACTTTCCCCAGGCCTTGCTCTAAGCAGATCATAGAGTTTCATCTCCCTTTGCCAGGATCTCAGGGTTTTCTCAGGCTCCTCAAAAAGAATGCCTTGCTTCTTGTGAGTCTGTAAAAGTACATTCCTGATTCAGTCTAGTGGGAAACGTGAGGGAAAAACAGGTTCTTACTGAAACTCAAGACGGTCTGCTCATCACAAAAGTCAACAGCAGAAAAAAATTCTTATAGAAAGAGAAATTTGAAGAAGTATATTTGCAGCCAGGATCTGGCCCATTTCTTTTTAACATTGTTGAAGAAGCACTATATAATAAAAAATAGATATTGTAAAATTAATAAAGCTCTTTTTCCTAGGCAAAAAGCTATTTTTCTAAGGGATCCAGGATTCCCCACTTGAGAGCACTTTTTCTCATTCATTTTTTGTAACTATATAAATAACAAAAAAAATATTAGGAATAAAATAAAAATCTCCTGGGATAAGTACTTAATTTATTTTTACTGCAAAAATTGGTTTAGGTAAATCTGCCAACCTTAGGTAGACTATGTAATGTGAAACATGGGGAGAATATTATCTTCATCGTCAGATCTTGTCAGTGGGAGAATTTCTGTACCCCATTGCTTATATTGCAAAACTTACTTGTTTGCACATACATCCTCTACATTTTAAGAGTTGCTTTAGGCTGTAAAGAGAGAAAAATAAGTTAACAAGTCAAAGGTTGTAATGCTTCCAACCGTTTGCCTGGGCAGGTTGATAAAGATGGTTTGTTTGGCATGTAAAATGGTCTTGAGATGGTAAGTGAAAGGAATCCTTTATGTAGTTCTGTCACTGTCAAACAGAACCTGTTGGGGCAGGGTGAGTGTCTCCTTTGACATTGCAAAAGACAAAAAAAGAGATTGAAAATAGTTTGCACTTATCTAATATCGCTAATGAAACCACAATGATGTCAATTCTGATCAAGCTGTAATCAGAGTTGCTGATTGTGTGATAACAGACTTCCTTTTTACGTGTTTTCTGCATGTTTGCAGTGGAAAAGACCATAAATGATTAACTGTGGGCGAGTGGAAATAGTGTAGAAAAAAAATAACTTTGCCACAACAACAACAAATGAGAGAAAGAGAGGACTTCAGAGAGAATGCAGAGAGGAAGGGGAGGAGAAGAAAATTCTGAGTATTATTAAATACGTGAAAGAAGACTCACTTTATAGGAAGTAGATCACTCACACAGACACATTCACAACTTTGTGGTCATCGAAATTTGCGTAAGTGCTATTAATCAGCTCACCACACATTATCATAGCTGTTTCTTTGGAAATGACACCTGAATTTAAACCCAGTGTTAAAAGGGAAAGCAGTAAAAACACAACTCAAATAATAAGAAAACCCAAAAGTTTGCTTAAATCCTTTTGGATCAGATCCTGACACTTAGAGTAAAACCTAAGACAGTAAAAAGTTCTTCCTGAAGCCAGTGGAGTCAGGAGAACAAGTTTTTGACTATAATAAAACCAACAAAACATCATCCTTAAATCTCCCTCACACTCTCAGGATTCTTTTAAAAGTTATTGTTCAGAGACCTGTCTGCCAGGCATAAAATAAAGAATTACCCAGGGATAGATTTATTTGGGATGGATAAGGCAGTTGCAGCCCCTCCAATTAACACTGCTGGCTCGTGTCACCTGATTTGATTGAAGCTGCATTTCTGTGTCACTGCTCTCTTTCACAGTATAGCTGGACCTGTCCCTGACATTGTGATCAAGGTGGTAGATGGTCACCAAACAATAAAGCTGCAACCAAACCACAGTTTTAGGAAAATATTCTCAAATAAAACAGCAGAAAGTGTAAGCAGAGTGGCTGTAGATGGTGAGTATTGCCAGCCAGGCAATAATTGATACTGTCAACCTTTTTCTAGCTGGACCCTGCTGCTGCTGGGAGAGGAAGTCACTTCATCAGATTAGTTAGTAAATGTGCTTAGCTGGATAGCCACTGATCTCAGACCCTTTAAAAGAAAATACAGTCATTACTTTGAGTATAAAAGAATAACCATTCCCTCTTCCAGTACCAGCAAGTTTTATCAGTCAACAAGTATTCTGAAGTAAGCAGGTAGGAAGCTGTTGCTAGTCATCTATTACACCTTTCTGTTTTCTCTTTTCTTCTTTCTTTTCCTCGTAGAGGTCAACACATGTATAGAACAAACATAATATTACCAATATTATTTTTTAATGAAGATACCTTTTTATGGTTAGGATGGAAGTCTTCACAGGTATATTCCTGCATACATCTCGGGCAGCTGAGAAACAGTTTTATTTCTAGCAGTAAGTGAAAGAGTAATTTTTGACTTATTATTGGTGTATGTTATTTGGTTAATATTTTTCTGCAACATTGCGTAGGTATCATTCATTTAAATGGAGAAGACCTTTTGGCTCTAAGTCTGACTGAAAATGATGCTATCTACCAAGTTCTGCTGAAACAATTGAAATATATGTGACCTGTATCATGTGTGGGCATGGATGGATGGAGCTGAGACAATACTTGTTACCATCAAGAGGTGGAGCTGTACCCAGTTTCCCCAGTGCTCTCTGTAGTTTAATTCAGTCTTGTTCATTGTATTTTTTATATCCTCTAAAAAACATCAGTGAGACAAGTTATCTACAGATATGTGGCTTCTTTTCGATGGGAGAAAATTTGTTCTTGTTGCTCCCCACAGCTAAATTTGCAGAGAAATAATGGGCACTGAAATGACCACACACTTTCTCTGCAGCTGTTGAGGCAGCTGAGGTGCCTGTATTTCAATGAAATGGGACAGTCAGAATGAAAACATTTTCATGATAAATCATAATTAAGGAGAAGACATGGTCTGTAAACTTCAGTCTTCAACAGGACTACGTATGCCTGTCTGTATATATGCAACAATATATGTATGCATGTGCATGTAAGCATTTTTATATTTGTATATTTTTAATGTTCTTTCATGAGCATTGTTTTAAAAAGGTAAATTTTCCCAAAATGGAATTTTTTTTAATATTCTTTTCTACATTCTGCACCAGAACAGTGGGATAACTGAATTTTCTAAAGTAGATAATTTCTGAAATATGAACTGATGCCTCAGGGCAAATATGAAACATATCTGTGAAATCCTTTTGGACGTTAACTTTCAGAATTGAAGGCTAAAAAATGAGAAGTCCTTTTTGTTGGCCAGTGTTTTGTAGCTTTGTCATATTGAAAACTGTGATGGATATTATAATAGCAGCTTAGCATCCAAGAATAACTCATTCCCAAAACCACTGAAACACAAAGAAAAGAGAACTTCACTGATAGATTTTTCATTTAAATAATAACTTCCAAGAATATTTTAGAAAACTTGTACAATTAAATAAAAATAATGTTGATCTCACTATTTTTCTCTCTAAAGAAAAGGACAGTAATATTTTAAACAGGATAAGAATTGAGCAGCAGCAAATTCTTCATTGAACATTTGAGAATACTAATGGGACTCTGAAACCATAAAAAAGCTGGTGTAATATGGCAGTCATTGTTGCCTCTTTATACACTTGTATATTTAATATATATGTAAGAGTAAACTAGCACTGGCTTTTTTTCTGATTTTAATGATAGAAACTTTTTGACCTAGCCCATGTGATATCTTTCTCACTTTAATTACTATCAGCAATTATTATTGTTCTACAAACCCATTATGATGAATGTCTCCCTGTGCTATGCCACGAGCAGAATGGAAAAATAGACAGCTCTTGTCTCGCTCATGAAATCCTTCATCTAAGGTCACCTCATCTCTGTTTTCTCTCTTTGTAGGGGATTTTGAGGTGTTATTAAGGGAAGGGCACTTCTGTGGAGAAAACTGTGTTGATTTCTGCTGTCATGTGAATGAGAGTATTTTAAGTCCTGCTGTATCCAATTTCCAGGTGATAAAAGAAGCTGTGGAGATGCAGTAATGATGAGAGAAAAGTGGCAAACAAATAACTGGCAGATAAAAACAGGTTTAGAGACTAAATGGATACATAATATGACCCCAGGCTAGGCTAGGAAGCAAAAAACTATTTAAATACGAAATTTGGGACTAGGAAAAAAATGAAGACTCAACACTTTCTCATGCTTCATAGAACAGGGGGAAGAAAATGTTTGCTGCTCTCAAGTTGCCCACAGAAGGGAAAAGATGTTGGAAAGCAGGAGATCCTTGGAGATTTTGCTGCTATTGCAAAGCAACTGGTTTTGTTTCTAGGTGCTTTCTATATAGGCATATCTGATTTTTCCTAGGTCTCTAATAACTACGTCTCTAATTTGATAAGGAACAGTATTTCAGGGCTCAGGCATAACAGGTCACTGGGTAGAGAAAGTTGAAACTTGTGAGAAATCTGCTTTGTTTTGGGGTTCTTTTAGAAAGTTTTACTAATGAGATTTTGATTTTGCTATTATTATTGAGGAATAGCTAAGAATTTGTTACCAAAAAAATTATTTTGATTTGTTTTACATTACTACTGCTACAGTATAATAATCAGAAATATAAATATTCCTATATATAAAAGTGTTACTCTTTAGTTTTAAAAAATTCATATTCCTTTTAATTTTTTTTAATAACATTTACTCTGTCTTTATCTGGTTGACTGCTCATGAACATACGACTTACATCTTGAATTTTTTTCAGTATGTTGTATTAGAAACTAGTCCTGTAAACCTGAGAAGGCCTTCCAGCTACAGCTTTTAAGCAGACTTTTGGTATTTTAAAAAACCCGCATTTTTCTACTTTTCTCCCCATTAATCTTGCTAGCTTCTGGATTGTGTTTTTTTAGTGTCATCTTAGCCCACACCTAGCCCTCACTTAAAAAGAAAAATAATTATTCTGTTATCCTTTATGAAGTATTAGAATCTCAGAATGGTTTGTGTTGGAAGGGATCTTAAAACTCGAGTTCCAACCCCCCTGCCATGGGCATGGACACCATCCAGTAGAACACAAATTTTTCAATGCCCTATCCAACGTGGTCTTGAGCTCCTTCAGGGACAAGGAATCCACAGCTTCTCTGAGAAACATCTTGCAGGGCTTCATCACCCTCACAGTAAAGAATTTCTTCCAGTATCTGATCTAAACCTAGCCTAATTGTTAAAGCCATTAGCCTTTCTTCTGTCACTATATGCTCTTGTATAAAGTCACTCTACAGCTCTGTTGTGGGCTGCCATCAGGTCCCAGAAGGCTGCTCAAAGGTCTTCCATGGAGCCTTCCCTTCTCCAGACTGAACAACTCCAACTCAGCCTGTTTTCACAGGTGAGCTGTTCCAGCCCTCTGATGTTCTGTGCAGCCCTCCTCTAGACTTGCTCCAGCAGGACCAAGTATTGCCTGCACTGGGAGCCCAGAACTGGATGCAGGGCTCCAGGTGGGGTGTCACCAGTGGGAAGTGGAGGGGAAGATTCCCCTCCCTCACCCTGGTGGCCATACTGCCTTGGATGCAGCCCAGGGTATGATTTGATTTTTGGACTGTGAGTGCACACTGCTGGCTCATGTCCAGCTCGTTGTCAACCATCACCCACAAGTCCTTCTCCTCAAGTCTGCTCTCCATCCATTCTCCAAGCAGCATACATTTGTGTTTGCTAAGGATCACAATACCTTATTAGAAAAAATATTAGAGCAAATTAATATAGATACTGTCTGAGGCATTGACTGGGTGGGGTCTTTCAGGAGTGAAAACAGTTTTCCATTGTAAAATTCATAAACATTTTCAGAAAAAAAATTACATTAATAATTTTTTTGTTTACAATGATTTTCTGTTTCAGTATGCTCTGTAAGCAAGAGAATTCTCTCTTCATTTAGATACCTCTTTGTAATCCTAATGGAGATTTGTTCTTGGAATATATGCTTCATATTTTATTTATAGCAAGTCCTAATAACAGCAGAACAATTCCCTCTGGGTTTCCATATTTCTACCATTATGACTGAGCCAGATATGTTAATCTATACACAATCAAGTGGTTTGCCTGGGTTTTACAG
Source organism: Thryothorus ludovicianus (assembly GCA_013397245.1). NCBI lineage: Eukaryota > Metazoa > Chordata > Aves > Passeriformes > Certhiidae > Thryothorus > Thryothorus ludovicianus. The sequence goes on along the minus strand of VZTB01011427.1, from coordinate 73,413 downwards.
AGACTTTCTCCTATTATTAGGTATTTAGAACACACAGAATTACATTTTTCATACTAGATGGGAAAGTTTTTAATAAAGTAATGGGTCAAGAAAACAGGTTTGTTTGGTGAAGTAATAATCTGGAGGAATTTATATTTCTTGTCAAGATGAAGAGGACATATTCTCCCTAGCTCTAAAGTTCATCCCTTCCAAAGATTTTTTGCTCCATACTCAGTAGAAAGCACATTAGTTTGCAAGCATCTTGAATCTGTCAAATTGTCTATTTTTGTAAAATGTTTGTGTATTTGTAATTTTTCATCATATCCACGGGGTTAAAATATACATTGAGATACTGGGATTTTTAGGATGAACATTCTGATTTTTTTTTTATTCATTCTACTTTAAAAACAAGGTAATAAAATTATAAGACATCTTATGAGACATCTATGGTGGAGGCATATATTAAGAAGCTACTTTTGCCTTAGTCATATGGCAGCTGGAAGGCATCATCCAATAAAACAATATTCCTAGCAGTAATGCTGAGATCAAATACAAACCAGTGTTTTAGCTCCTCCTCTCAAGAGAAAAATTATTGCAATAAACCAACAGATTTTAACAGATTTTGAAGTAAAATAGTCAATAAAAGTGATTTCTAAAATGTTGAAAAACACTGACTGTCATTCAAGACCAATTCTGCTAAAATGCTTTTATATATCTCACACATTTTTGGGAGCTGATAGAAGGGTTGTTTACTGTAGGTAAAACCCACGAAGAAGAGCAATTAAGAAGCAGGGATGATTCTAAGATTTCCTTAGTTTATTAATTCTTTGTGAATACCAAGATATCAGAAAGCTATTTCTGTTTTTTTTTGTATGCCAGCTATCTACCCAATAGAGTGGGCAAAAGTATATCAAGATCTGTCTTATGTCTTGTTCTTATTCATTGCTTTTGCTGTTCTTATAGGAGAAATCAGAACAGCAGCAGGTATGGACAGTAGGGCATGGAGGTAGGAATTATATTCTGCTGCCTCTCATACACAGAAAAATAAGTCTGACCAACATTAGGCTGGAAGGTTTTTTCAGAAAATAAGCTAATGGAATTACCTAAATGCCTGATGTTATTTTAAAAATGCTTAAATACATAAAACTGAATATTAGTCCTAAAATTACATTTAAAACTGTGTTAGCAAATACTAATAACCTTTTCTCTTTGTAACATCCCATGAGATCTGTTTGCTACAGTAGGGATTGGCCTCTTTGCCGCCTCAGGATGTGATCTGATACAGCTGGAGCACCTAGTTTGAAGGATACTCCATGGCCAATGCAGAAAGTTCAATACTCTTCATGAACAGCCCACTACAGGTGTCCTGTGTGGTAACTTAAGCAAGTGCAGGGCAACCCTACAGTGTATGTCTGACCTGCAGATAAGCAGAAACTCCACATAGATGTGTAAGTAATGTAAAATATCAGTCTTCACTACCCAGATACACCAGCTTTCCCAGTCAGAGGCACTACAAGGACAATTGGTAACATCACGTTTCATTTCAGTTTTATTCCACTGGTATTAGCAAGGATTCCATGCCAAGCAGATTCTATCTCTCTTACTGTGCAAACTGTCACTGTCTCAGCATTTGCCACTCCACGATCCTTCCTGCTCTTAGGAAATACATACTGCAATCACAGCTGAGGAGCAAGTGTTGCTCATTAGATACCAACTGCAGTCTTGGTGAGCAACGTGCTGTGAATGGTAAGACCCACACCCTCCATCAGGCAAAGCAACTCCAGCAACTCCAAAGCAACTCAACCAACTCCAATCTCTAAGAGCTGAAATCCTGATTCTCCAATTTTACAGGTCTTGACTGCCTAGTTTAAATATGCCATTGACCTAAAATAAGAAACAAATGCTCACACCAAAACCTTGCATTTAAGTGCATGTGCAGAAAGTTAAGACATTTCTTTCTCAAAATAATGGTTCATTACTCCTGTCATTTTATGCTGATGACTGTTAAATAGTTCTTGTTTCTGTCATCTCTATTTGGAATTTAATTTTCTGCTTTTATTTCTACTTCAATAATGCTTGCCCACCATATCTGGTAACTCAGCTTTTTCCGCTAGTACCTCAAACTTGAATTTTTGGCATTTTTGACCTCTTCATTGCTTCACATTATTTTAAATGTTACATACATTCTGGCAGTTTTAATTCCAGTTTACTGCTGAAGAATAGGGGGAAGAAATGTAACTTAATTTCACAAGAAAGAATATTTATCAAAAATGTTCATTTTCATAAATTTAGAACACCAGAAAAAGAAAAAGAAGGGAAAGAAAAACAAAGAGTTATTCTTATTTTTAAGTAGGAAAATTTAAATGGAAGGTAATTTGAATTAAAGGACTATATAGACAGTAAAGTACTCTGGCTGGTGAACAACATATGGCTTGGAACATGGCACATCCAATTGTGAACAACACAATTTTTGAGTTTTTGAGTGCAAGTTCATCAGTATTTTGCCAGAGTTTAGTTTTGCCTTTAAGATTCCTGACACTCAATACTTTGATGTCATTTGAGCATAGTTATCCACGACTATTCTGAAAAAATCACGATCCTATTCTGGATAAGATGGTTTCCTTGTTTTGCTCTTCCTGTGCCCTAAACCCAGTGCTGCACTTGTATTGTTGGTCTTCTTTCAGATACGTAGTCTGGGCATGCTTTCTGCAGGGTTAGAATCCAGTTTTTGAAATATTTCTCTTAACTGTTGCATGAAAGGTCACTTCCAGATATGCCACTTGGCTTAAAACAAAACAAACAAACCAACTCCAAAAGAATGAGTAAGAGTATTCCAAATTATCCAGGTGTATTTTAAATTGCATTTTTAAAGATGTTCAGAGATTAAACATTTCAACAAAGAGTTTCTGAGTGTGACAAAACCCCACAAATTTAACTGAGAAGAATACCTGTTCATTTTCTGTTAAACTTTTAATCCAATAATCAGTGTAATATCTGTCTTTAAAATCGTGGTTTATAATTATCTATACAGTGTAGTTGCTCTTATGTTAATATCATTCAGCAGTATTTACAACTCACCTCCATGTTTCAATGTATGTTTTATTGTTCAAATCTTCCTCTGTGAAACATTGCCTATGGGATATCTTGTCACAGAAAAATCTAAACATGGTGTGGCTTACTATTTCCATAACATCTCTCTTTTCTACTATGGATAAGATTAACACTTATGTCTTAAAAAAAAAAAAAAAAAAGAAAAAAGGGAAACAAAATCATTCAACTTAGACAGCAGTAGCTAGCTGTGATATATATATGTCAGAGGAAAAGGTCTCTGTCACTGTGCAGCTGGTAGGGTGCACACTTTCCCTTCTCACTGTATAAGAGAATGCTGAATTTTTTCTACTACAAAATAATTATTGGGGGTGTGAGAAAGGAAGAGATAGGAGATTCTCCCACTCTCCTCTTTCCATACATGCAAGGCTTTTCAATTGTGTTAAGCTGTATAGCAGAAGGATTTTTTTTTTAAATTAGTGTTTTGTTTTAGCAATGGTTGCTGATGTGTATATGTAATACAGTTTTAATCAAATCCCAAATGCTGGAGACCTTTCAGCAGTATCTTAGGCAGCACTGTGCAATGCTTATTCCACTTGAAGTGGCCACTAGGGAGGTACAATTAGCTGTTCCCATGGAGAAGTTTGTTATACTAATAAATAATAAGTAGTGTAGGTAGAGATGGAATCAATTAAAGATATTTTTGACCATCTAATGGTTTATGGGAATACTAAATAATTGACAACAAGTTTTGACTATGTGCTCCATAAGCATGTTTTATTGTAACTGAAGTGTTACCACAGAGCAACAAATGCCTCTGAGTTTATAGCTGTAAAGGTTAACTTATACCACTTTCTTAAACATCACTGCTGATAATGTTCCTTGTTAACCCTTTCTAGAGAGTTAAAGGGTAGACATAAGCACGCATGTGTTCCACATAGTGCTGCAGAAAAGCTTCTTTTCCTTATATTTCTTGAAAAACAAAAAGATATTTGAAATGTTAGGAAAATGAAGTTATTGCTATCTCTATTTTCATATGTTTTCTTAAATAACTCAGAGTTAATTTTGTTATTTAAGACTGACTTGGCAAACTTATTCAAACCATAGCTTAATCACTTTTATTTGCCTGAATTAAAAATATTGACAGAGATTCAAACCAAAACCAGCTCTAGCCATCCCTTTGGGGGGAAAACAGGATTTGTTCAGTAGCACTTGCTGAAGGCAAAATGCAGCAAATATAAAATCAGATTCACCAGCCCCTTAAGTCTGATTTGTTCCACTACAATAAGAGCTAGTTTTTGAGGTTTCCCTACCATTAGAGAATTAATGGATGACCTGGACACTGTCATAGCTCTTATACCTCTTTTTTCTCTTCATATGTGTAGAGACTTTAATGGAAAAGCAGTTGTTTGCATAGATACTTGAACTCAGAAAGCAGATGAAGTTTTAGGACTGAAGCTAAAATGAAATGCAGTATGCAAAAAACATAAGTCCTATTTCACTTTCTACTCCTCAGTATCTGCTGAAGAACCAAAAAACTACGTAATTTGGCAATGATCCTAATTTTTTTTCAGTTAGGAAGATAATACTACTACTGTTAATAATGTCTCAGAATATGATGGTTCTAAAAATGGAATGTCTGTTGTTATGATCTATCAGAAAATAAACTCAGGTCACTCAATGACTGATGAGGACTTGAATGAAACAAAGTTTCAATTTTATTAGAAAAAATTCTACCTCTTCATTTTGTGCATCCCCTAATGAACATTCTTTTTACACTTAATGGAGACGTCTAGAAAGTTGGTATTAATATTAGTACAGTTTCAAAGAGAAGCAACAAAATAAACAACTTTAAATCCTTTATTTCCCCAACATAAAGAAAATTCACATGCCATTCCTTCAAAGAGAGAACACTTCAGACTACCTGAAGCTACCATTAACTCATGAGCTCACTGTGACTACATTTTCTACTTCTGGTCAGTGTGCTACAGGAGGTCACTGTTAGAACTAGCAACCTTAAATCCCATGTACTGTTCTATTTGATATTACCCTGGGCCGTGGAAACATGATGGATTTTATGTACTGCTTTAGGAAATCATCTGTAAACAGATTCAACAAGTCATTTCTTGAGAAGCGTTCTATTTTGCCACGTTTGGAAAAATATTACTTTTTCTCTTTGACTTTTGTTCCTCTTTCTATTGTGTCATGAAATAAAGTGATGTTTACAGAGAGACAAAGTTAAAGTTTCTACCATATACTCAGAAACATTTGTTGTTTCCTCCCTTTACATCCCTAAAAACAAGTCCTACTCTCTCATTAGTTCCTACCAGTATGTTCTATTTAGTGATGGATGGTTTGAGTTCTGGTGCCCTAAATCTGAATTGAGCCTTTGTAAATATGGAACTTTGGGATTTCAGTCCAATCACCTTGAAAAACTCTTCCTGCAGGTTTCTATCTGTCTTTTGACTTCCATCAAACCTCCTGGCAAAGCACTTCTGCTCTAAACATAAGAGGAACAGTCATTGGTAGATTTGTTGCATAACCATAAACTGTGCTTTTATTTCTCTTCATTCTTGGTTATTTACTCTGCTTTACTATCATGCTTGAGAAAACAGTCTTGTTATTCTTCAGAATTTAGCATATTAGTTAACTCAGAATTTTCATAAGGCAACTCTTAAAAAAGAAGGGCAAAATATTCTAGTGTTCTAGACATTAGACACACAAGTGACTAGAATAATTGACGTCCCACTTACAATTTTCCTTAGAATAAATATGCCAGTCTTTGCTTCATTTCTCTGTTTTGAGAGAATGAGTAGCCTGTGTGTTTCTCTGGAGTCAAAGTAAAAATCAGAGATAATGCTGATGCTGTTTCACACAACTGATAAAACTCTGTGTTGGGTATCTGAAGGCACAGGATTCAGAGCTGTTGATGAATCATTTCAAGATTCTTCATGGTTGCAACCCATTGAAAATTTTTTTTCACAACTCATTAAAAAAATTGTTACAATTAATTTGTAAACTCATATTTTCAATTATCAAGAAAACTATTGAGTTTTTGGATGGGAGTATTTGAGGGAAAACATTTTAATGTTAAAGAGTATTGAGAGAAGTCAAATTTTGAACTGGGATGTGTGGGCTTTCCCAAGCCGAACGTAGTTCCAAATATTCATTTGGGATCCATAAATAAAACTACTTGGTAGCATTCAGCTGATAAAAAAAAACCAAAAAAAAAACAACCAACAAACCCAAACCCAAGTATTTGAATTTATGAAATTTAAACTCGAAAGCATGCAGAAGTGAGATCCTAGGAAATGTGACTCCATTAATATGGCACTTAACATCCAAGAAGAGTACTGTGTCTCCATCTGCTGGTCAGCACTATAACCCTCTGCCTGCCTGGAACTGGGGCGTAGTAACCAAAGCCCAGAAGGCTTTTGTTCTCTCTTTTGTCGTCAGTGGGTAATTAGTTTGAAAAATCTCATTTCCGATAGTGAAAGGACTTTGCAAATGGCAGTTACCAAAGGGACATAATCCATAGTTTACAGCATAAATAATTTTTTTTATTCTGTTGTTTTAAAGTCTGGTTTGTTATCATCCCCATTTTCCTTTCAAAATGGATTAGATTTATACCATGGGGGAAAAGAACAAGACAATGAAAGTCACTGACTCAATTCAAATTTGGAGAAAATTGCAACATTTCATTTCAGTAAAATCACCGAGATAGGAAAGTGTTCAAAAAATAAGAGGGATAATCAACAATTAAAAAGATTAAGCAAACCCGGTGTTTACTCAAAGGGTCATAATTTCAGTAGAGTGATTTGTTCAGATTAAGGGATTAAATTGAGCTATTAATAAAAAAAGATGTGTAAATATATCTTGATTATAGCATAGGCTCGTTGTGAGTCTTTCACCTTTAAGAGTTCTCTTTGTGTTTGGATTGGTTTGGATCACTGAAGGGAAAATGCATTATACTTAGATGTGTTTAAATAGATTTCCTCTGTCAGTGGCAGAATTTGTGGTGTCCAAAAGAACCTATTCATCTTAAATTGAGTTAAGATGCTTTTCAGAGAAGAAGATACAGGTTGAAAATCATACTCCAAGTCTCTGAGTTTAAGTGAGAATTCAGATCTAGGTCTTCTGTGGGCAATTTTCAGACCTGCTTTACAACCATTATAAAATTAATCAGATTTAAGGAATATTTGTTTCTGAAAATGAAGAGAAAAAAATTATAAGAGGAGATTTTGTGGCTGTAATTGATCATCTAAGGTTCTTAGGGATAAAGGAGACCAATCCACTTGTCTGCTTGATATAAAACATAACAAACTTCCATGCAGGCTCTTTTAATCAAAACTGTCAGTAACAACTAGACTGCTTTCTGGTCAGTCTTGTTTGCACAAAAGAGTTTCAGAGGAACTCACTTTTACCCCTTTCTTGTTTTCTCTGGAGTACAAAATCCAAACCAACAGAATTTTTCGTGGAGTGAAATTCTGGTTGCCTTTGCTGTGTATCACTCAGATTTCACACATCCATAAGTTTCCTCTTGAGCAGTAGTTAAAGAAAACAGGGAAGGTTGGTGTATAATTACTGTTCTTTAGAAGAATGAAAAAAAAAGTCAATTAGAAGTTAATATTAAAGATTATAGGCATTGTAATCCCTGCACTACAGTGAAAGGAATCACTTAGTATATCGCTAAGATTAAAACCTTTGGCAGATGTCGTTATTGTAATTTTTCATTTAGATTTATGATATGCCCTTGTGCCAGGGCCTTGATGTCAGAATCAGCTTTTGGATCAAATCTTGAGCTGGCATAAGCAATATAGCTTCATATCATTTTACATTTATTGCAAGAAAGCAACTTATGGCAGTAAAAGAGTGTTGTAAGATATAGCAAAAATCAAAAGCTGTCATGAAAGTTTACTGAATAATTTTCAGTGCAAAGCTTGGCTGAAGCAGTAATGAACTGAAATGTCCCACTTACAGCTGCTTCAGTTTTAAACAATGAAAGCTGCTGCAGTTTTTCATAGCAATGAAATTAATATATGAAACGGATGCATCTGTAGTGACTGTTAACACCGACCTCAACTCTGTCACAGTTGTGCAGAAACAGCCAAAATCCAATTTTACTTACTGAAAAATTCTGATACCTAACGTGAAGTTATCGGTGGTTTGACTAAATTTCCTGTTACAACTTCATATTTTACATTAAATATGTAATTGAAGTGCTTTATGTACTGTTTATCATTGCAATGAAAAGGTAGTCAGAATGAACTTCTTTAGGCTGTTAAACTGCCTTTTATTAGCATTGAAACTATATTTGCAGCGCATTATCTTAGACTAATTTTTTTTTTGTGTAAGGAAATTGCCATCAAAGCATAGTTAATCTGAGCTGAATTAGATTATAATTGGAGTCCTTATGAATGGGGATTTAAAATTATTCTGTATTGTCACAGAGTAACAATACATTATTAGGATATTAAAAGTAGTTGGCAGCAGTATCATAAGAACACATTTCATATTAACACTTTGTGCAGAGTTAACTCAGTTCATTTCTTTGTTTGCACATTTTTCTTGTATCTTCTGTTATAATAAACTGCAGAAACGTCAGTGCATTAAAGGTTTTCCAGCTTTAAAAATGCATCACATATTAAGATATAGCTTAAGAAAGGAGTCTATCCAAAGCCTTTTGAAGTCAATTGAAAGACTGCTACTTCAATGAGCTTTGGATGGGGCCCACAATGTGCTTGTTGCAAAGTAACAGCTGTGCAGGCCTTTGTTTTGAGGAGAATCTGAAGTCTTATATTTGATGGTTGGGATACAGTGAAAAGCAAAAAAGAAGAAAGATGGAGGCAAAATAATACATAGCATTTAAAAATGGAAATGAATGCTGTTTGTCTTAATTAGGAGATGCATCATAAGCCTTTGGCTTTCATTATTCAACTGAAAATATTTGAACAAAAAGCATCTGAAGAGGTCAGGATGTTTCTGTGAAGTTTTTGCAGGAGGACATATGAGCACTATCTTGCAACCAAGAGGGAGTAACATCCTCACAGTTCTTTCATATACAAATGAAGAAGAATGCATATCTACTTGACTTCTTTATTTCTCTAACATGAACATTGGGGTAGTGTGGGGGGTGGTTTACTTACAGCTTACAGCAGAAGGAAGTACCAATGACTCAGAATTCAGTTTGCTGGGGAGTGAAATTTAACTACTTTTTCATGTCATATATGATTACGTAGTTGGTAACCTTTAGAAATAGTTAACATGGCAAACATTGGCATAATGCAGTCAATTCCATGCCCAGTGAGTAGAAATAAATGTGAGAAATCAACATTGTCAGATAAAATATATTTGAATAGCTAAATAGATGTGCCAGCTGATGCTTACTAAAATCTTGTGTGCATATATATATATATGTGTGTGTGTATCTCACTTTTAAGAAACATAACTGCATAAAGGTCAAATGCCTCTTGACTGTCATTTGCCATAGTTTTTTCTCAGCAAAGCTTGTTAATAGCAGAAGAATAGTATAATTTTTTAACTTTTGTTTTGTAATAACTGTCTCCATTATTTCTGTTTTGCTCCATATACAAAACACTGCTGAAGAAGCAGTGGCAATGGCAAATCTAGCTTGTACCTTTCAACTGAACAAAACTAAGAGGGAAATAGAGGCAGAAATGAAAAAAGATTGAGGTGTTGGGACCACTCCCCTGCGATCAGAGGGTATACATCATATAATGCCTTAATAAAAGGATCAAGATCTATCAAACATATCTTTACAATCATTGCTCTACTTGAAGGATGGTTCCAGATGCTCCTTACTGTAATGCTGGGAAATGTCTTCTAATTACCAAAAGAATTTCAGTCTTGACAAAAAGATACCAGTCCATTTTTCTGACAATATAAATTTTAACATTCATTCTTTAGTGTTTACCACAGCTGTACTTCCTGATGGCAGCATATACCTATCTCATCTTGTTTGATTAGAATAAGCAAAGAAACCCTTTTCAGCATTCTCACATATTTCTTGCTTATTGCAATATAATATTATACAATATCTGTATCTTTTTGTAGTTTGGGTTTCATCTTTGTTTTCATAGCCATAATTCTATATTTTTGGTATTCCAGATAAGATCTTACCAATATCTAGTCACTTTCCTGTCTATTCTGGAAATACCTTGACTGTAGCACATTTACCCTGACTGCTCACATATATCTTTTCTTTACTGCATCACAGTGGCTGTATATAAACTCCAGGGCACTTGTGCCTTGTGGCACACTGCATGGTGATCCTGGCCGCCTTGAAATTCTGACTACCCATACACAGTACAGTTTAGATTTGACTAGTGAAATTAATTTTATTAGCACATGACTGAAAACAACTGCTGCTCCCCTATCAACCTCTACAGAAACTGTATTTTCAGAGAAGTGCACCCAGCCCTTAAGGCTGTATAGAAAACCTTCCAAATGATAGCTGCATCTAGACCCATGTAAGGCCAAGCATGCTGCAGACATGAGCACAGAACAACTGTGTATGTTCCTGTCCTCTTTTAACTTTTATTAACTGTGAAAGCAAAGATTAAGTTTCTGGGTGGGCTCATGTAAAATGCATTGACAATTGCATAATGAAACATAAAAGAAATGAGACTAGGAAATACTTGGCTTTTACAGAGTCCTGGAGGTTTTGTTCACTGGCATTTCAAAAAAACAAAAGAAAATGTTGTTGCTGCACCTGGTTTCGCTGAACAATTTTTTTTTTCTTTGGTGTATTTCTGGGGGGAAGGGGATCTCATGCAAGCCTTTATATTATGATATTTAAGTATTCTGAAAAACTTATGCATAGAACTGAATTATGGACTATTGTATTTTTCTTATTTTCTATGTACTTTCAGCATCTTGTGAAGTATTATGGTTCAATAAAAGACACTAAAGTATATATTAGAAGATGTATGTACTGCTCAGAAGCACAGAAGCAGCTTGTCTGGATACAATAGCAACACACAAATTTATAGAAGATTGTACCATGCAGAGCATACGATCATTAAACACTTTGACACTTTGAGGAATTTTGGTTAATGCATCTGTTAAAGGACAGCACCATTACTTCAGTCATTGCCTGGGCTGGAGAGGCAATATTAACTTTCTACTTAACTGGTATGATGTTTCCTTAGATTTGGGAAATAAATAATATTCCATATGCGTTTCCCCACTTCAGAGCTGACTGCTCCTACTCCTTTGTGACTGCAGCAGCAAAGGGAAAGATATCATGAAAAGTCTCTTCTTTATGAGACATTTTAAAATACTATTTTTTGACAAGATTTTCTGTTTTCCTTCTCCTCTCAGCTTTGGATGGCTAAAGATGTCAAAGGCAGGAATACTTTAATAGTTTTATTTGTTTCATGTTACAAATATCTCTACCATAAGTAGGTGCTGTAGAATGTGCTTCTAAGCTTTTTAATGTATTATCAATGTCAGCCTAACTCTCAGATAACTTCTCTGTAGCTAGCTAGGACTTGAAATAATGAGCTTCTCAGAGCATTGAATCAGGGTAAAAAAGTATTGGAAATTCCACTGCGAATATTGTGCTTGCAAAACAGTCTTGGCTGCCTGTAATTTAGTAAGAGTACCAGGCAGTTTCTTTGATCTTAGTGTTTCAATGTCTCTAAAGAAAACTTTGTTTAGTTTTATTTATTTTTTCGTTTACACCTGAAGTCATTTTCTTTGTTTTCCTGTTAAATGTTCAATAGAAAGTTAATGTGTTTTGGATCAGGCACTTGTGCATTTATTCAGCTGTGCATTATTCATTAATAATATTTATTTATTTATTTATTTACTTTCTAAACAAGGAAACATGCTTTTTCCTGTGGGACATATTTTCCAATTGTCATAATATTGCTTATTGCATATGTTTGCTGGTGAGACAGGTATTCATTTAAGCATCAAATCACCTAAATTCGTGTGACTTTTGGACACTTGTTAATATTAAGGCCCAAGTCACAAAGAAAATGAAATAAAGTTGAGGTATCCAGGAGCAGAATCCAATGCAATTTTTTACAGCAAAGAGAGTTTTGGTTGACCCAGAAGAAGTGTTACAATACCCTGTGCAGCAAAGTGAAGTCAGCTAAGCCTATGGGGAAGGAATGTTCAGGGAGCAATATGCTTGAAAAAACACCATACTCAGAGAAATCTCTTCCTGCTTAGCTGTATCTGTCACAATTTAAATTCAGGGTTTACAGCACTCTCTCCTGGACTTAAATGTCCATGATGTGTTCTGTGATTTCACCATGGCTCTATCTTTTCAAGTAATGGCTGGTACTTATTACTCACATTTTGCACAATAGTCTCGAGACTAGAACCATTGACAACCAGGATACAGGTTTTATGTGCAGCTAAAGAAATTACAGATTGCTTTTCTGGATTACTACTAAATTAACCTCTAGGACATACAAGAAGTTCATTTGACTTCACATGGATCATTTATCACTGGTTTCCCACTGCCATCTAAATCTCAGTTCAAAATCTTGTGAGTATCAGGTTTTTTTGGAACCTGGAAGAGGAGACCTATGCAAAACACTTAAAAGACACAATGTTTTATAAGTAACCAAGTATTTTCACTGCTGAAAATGATTATACTGGCAATTTGTTTAGTACTTAAGACTCACACTTCTCTGTTAGTTAAAAGCAAGAATTAGCCATTTTTTGAGATTTGAGAGGCTTTTCTTCTCATTTTCAGGAACCAAAAGCTTTTGATTCCTGTTGCTCTCATCACTTCATTGTAGATAATGGCTTGATAACTTGGGGCAAATGCTGAGCTTTAAAAAGTGACCACTGCAATTCTACTATCAGAAGACACTGCCAAATGCTAGAGAATCAGTGGGAATGCTATTCAATGGGTAGAGCTTTAGGGTTAATTACATTTGTAAATTAACCCTCAATCTAAACTTTGTAGTTGAGGAAACCAAACTGAAAATCTGTGTTTCAACAGAAATGTCAGCCCATTGTTTTGGAAGCATCCTGTTTCGAAATACCTCATTAGACCAACAGGCTGCTTCTCAAGAAGTTTCTGTTTTGCCTTCCTGAATACTAGAAAGCATACATGAATCCTGCAGTCACATCAGAAGATTAGACAAAGTTATATCAAAATAACTGAGGCATGTAAACTGAAAACTGAATTGCCATGGTAAATTTTACAGAAAATAGGAATACTCAGAAAATTTTTCTATGTTGTCATTCAGTGAAAGGTAAATACAAGAAGAAATGTGACAACAATACAGAGAATTACATGCATTAATAGGGCTGATGGTTTTTCTAATGATCTTTAAACAGAGAAAGTGGATCTGTGCTCGTCACTGATGAGATCAGACTACTGGAACATTTGCTAATATATACTAATTCTCATTCAAGTGTCCTACCTGTTCTTGAGCTGCTTTTCTGTCTTTAATTGCACCTCACTTTTCTGTATTTGAGGATGTATAAGTTGAAGTGAAAACGAAGGGATGCATTTCTTTTTCCCTTATTGCCTACCATATAAGCAAGAGTATTTCAGAGCAATGACAATTTAATAAATATGTATTATAAAATGTTTAAAAAACATGATGTTTGCCAACAGCAAATAAAAACTGTTTTCATACAGTTATTAGTTTTATCATCAGAAAAGTTACACAGAGCAAAAGAGGGATGCCAGAATATACAGAAATGGTTTTAAATATATTGAAATTTAAGAGAAAACTGTTTGTCTGAGGATTTCTGCAGGTTTTGTAAAATTTCAACTCATGAGTATGCCTTGTGGACCCTGTTTACCATGTTCAGTGTCTAGTAGCTGTGCTACAAGATGTAGCGCAGAAACAAAGCAATGGCTTTTGATCAGTCTGACTCAGTTTGTAACAAGAAGTCTTGTCAGCAAGCTAAGATTCCTTTTGTCATTTTGTGCATTCTTTTCTCAGACTTGGACTCTATTTTCAATCTATGCAATCATCCCTAGTTTCAATATAGAATTGCACTTTGTCCACACTAGATAAACTGTGTTAATAAAGATTCAGGGATAGGAATTATTTTAGTAGTTTCTGCTGAGCTTCAGAATTGCTCCGTAATTTTAGCTACAAATTCTTGTAAATTTATATTTCACCAATTTCCTTAGTTACAATCTTGTTATTCAAGCTCCTGCTTTGGAATTTGTTTGTGATCAGACACATGAAACCATATCAAAAACAAGAGATAATTAACACAATTTTCAGCACATATTATTTTAAAAATAACTTTCTAAATTCCCTGATAAGCCATATAATTTTGACGTGTAAAAAAGATAGTGAAGATTTTATTTCTAATAAGCTAATAGCCTTGATGTAAATACTCCACCAAGATTCTCAAATAAGCTGCTCTTTCTAAACAAATAGCTGAATGTGCAGATACTAAGAAGGATGGAAATCCCAGGTTTTTTTCTGCACATATTGAACTCCTGAATTGAAAAGGTATCTCAAACTTTTGTTTAAATTATATGTTTCACTGAGTTTTGGAATTACTTCTGCTGTTCATTTAGCACTATTATGTGAATATAGAAGACTTGCTTTCTTTACAGAATGCAACTCATACTTTAATGCATTTTTAAAATTGTTCAATTTACCCTGAGATGTAGCAATTAGTTTTATGCCTTTGTGTTACTTGAAATTTGAAGGTATATAAAGGTCATGGATTGGAAAATACAAATACATACCCCCAAATGAAGACAGATGGTGACCCCATACATCACTAAAGACAGACTAAATAATGGCTCTTTTGCAGCAAACCTCAACTTTAACCAATGCCAGACCACTCATTCTTTAACCAGAAAAATTGCAAGACATACAGCTGCTAATATGCAATATTTAAATTTATGTTGACTGTTTTCAGCCATTTTGTAAGATTCCGCTCAGTCTTAGACAATCCTCTTGTCTTCACAGAAAAGGCAAGACATCTAAATAGGGTATCTCAACCAGAGAAGTTCTTAGGATTTTCTTTCTCATATTGAAAATATCCATAGTGAAATCTGTGTTCTTTACATTTGGAAGTCATTCTTATGACTTTCAGCTGCAGTGAATCTCAGCTTCCTATAGGGCATAGCTGAGCATTTCTGCAGCTAATCATATGTGAAGGATTTGCACATATTAGCATTTTATTCTGAGAACAAAATATATAAATTAAATAAATAAATAAACGTTTATGATTTTTTTTAGTTTTCATTCCGGTCTGACGACAATTTTTCACCGTCCTAAATGTCTATCAAAACATCAGGACACATGTAAATTTTTGTAGTAGGATAATAAAGCTAGCTCAATTGCATTATTCTAAGGGAGAACACTTACAGCAAGGAAAAAAATCCTGCAAAACTTAGTTTTCTCCCATTTATTTTCTGTGTTTGTTTTACTCTCATGAATAATCTGAGTGGGTTTTCTAATTGATGGGACAGAATGAAAGGAGGAACATTGCTGAATATAGGAAATAGTGTTAGGCATGCAAAACTTTGGCACTTTCCTCAATTCTGGAAAGAATTGAAATTAATTCTAAAGGGCAAAAAATTGACTCTTTTTTCCATACACTTGGTAGAACACATTTTTTTTTCTGTGTTATTTGTAGTACTAGCTATTTGGATCAATGGATTGCTAATTAGAAACTGACTTTGGAAGGCTGCAGCATGCTTCTCAATGATTCATGTGTTTGCATTGATTTTTGCATAAAAGCAAAATCTAGCTGTAATATTTAGCACTTAGAAATTGGTCCTCAATGAACTATTTGTAGCTTAATAGGCTTGATAATACTTGGAAGCTCATTATTGTGTTTTTATAATTATTTCTTGGATTAAACTATATACATACACACATATGTATATACACACAACACTCACACTCACATACGGAGTTGTATTAAGCCAAAAGACAAGGTAGGCAGCAGCTTATGGCAGCAGACTGTGTGCTTCATCTATGCCAAGGATGGGGCCTGGCTTTCCAGGCTGAACAGCAGGTCTTTGTTTCCTGCTTTATACAGCCATCTTCCTCTCCTGCTGCTGCTAACACTGAGTGAACAAACAGGATGTAACCTAGGGATGTGCAGCTTCTTGGGGAAAGGATAGCCACTTTTCTGTCTGTCTTTCCTTCAGGAAGGTGTATGGCCAAAGACCCCTGTGACAAGCATCCCTTTTGGTGTTCTGCTGTTGCTCATCCCAGGAGGAGCAGGGCTTGCCTCTGTGGTAGGACAGGACACTGCAGGCTTCCTGTCAGGAAAAGGGTAATAGATAGGTCCATGGGTGATGAGTAAAGGGTGGACGGTGAAAGTTCTGTGCTTCAGGAAAGTGAGGAAAAGGGAGATTACCTTTGAAAATAGCCAAGATCTCAGAAGCGCAGAAGGACAGAAGAGCTGTCACTACCCAGATAACACAACCTCACTAAAGCCTCACTTAGCTTCTCCAGGCTTTTTAGTCTTCTCAATCACTTTGTACCCAGAATATCATGGACCTTCATTGACCTCTGTGTTGCTAGCTCCAGTCTTACTCCAGAAACCCCATTCTCTCCCCCCACAACCCATCTGTTCTGTCCGCTGAAGCCTCCACTGAATCTTTTTAGCCTCTTTCTCCCATCTGCTGTGACCCATATTGCTGCTTCCATAAAACTGATTCTGCCTACACTGCTGAAAGCCTTCAGCTGAGTTAGCATATACAATATGGATTGTTGGTGTCATATGGCCTATATATGCATGTGTCTATAAATAGATTTATTGTCTGGATATGCAGCCAACAGTTCAGCCAAGGTTCCTATGAACATTCTTAACTTTTTGTCCATGAACACTTAAAATATAAATTTAGGCACCTGTTAAAGTTCCTTGCAAAACTAGGGAACTAATATCCAGATGGTTAGCTACAGGATCGGTATCTAAGATTCAACTTCATTCTCAATCTGTGGACATATTTAAGGCTATTGATGATAGATCTTTGCTTCCAAATCCATGAACTTCAGAGAGCAAGTTTTTGCACTAAACTGCCAAGGTCACCCTGATTATCTTATCATATCTTTATTTATCACAGCCAAGAGATAACTGAAATTTTTTTCACTCCATTTTCCAGTTCTGATTTAAATTTTGCAGTACGTAAGTTTGCATTTCTTCCTGAGATGAGGTTTTCAATTTAAAAATTGCAACATATTTGAACTTTTTGAAAAGAATAGCATCCAGACTGACCATTTAGCAAATCTCTTAGGCAAAATACTGATATTGTAGTGATTCCAGATTTTGTTTTCAACTTTGAAAACTATTTTTCCTGTCCCTGTGGCTAGAGCAGAAGCTGCACTAAACCAGAACAGTATCAATTAACTACAGACACCCAACTGTAAGAGCTACTTTAGCAGACAGAATTGGACAAATTATCATACAAGGTTACACAGAAGGAAAAAAGACCTGCAGTCTCTCTAGGAGAATTACAAGCCAGAGATGGCCCCCTCCCTTTGCTGCAATTATCTCCAAATCACACCTGCCTAGCTGTAGGGAAGCATTCCTGTGGTTTGTGGCTAAGAACACAGTCAGGTAAACTGTTATTTTAGTTGGATTAAAAATCCTCCATACTTACACTTTTTTCAAGGAATGTTGTACTGTAACTGTTTCTGCAGTAAAAGAGACACCATCAGTATAAAAATCACATTAGAAATTAGCCTTTAAAAAATTATTATTATTAATGAGCTTGAGGTTGAGATACCATTGAAGGACTTTAGTCTCAGAATGATTTTTATCATCATGGCTAAGCTGAGATGCCTTTCCACATAGATATGAGAATGTAGTTCCTCTGTTGAAGGAGACCAGGATCTAGAGAGCATTTGTGCTGAATGAAAAACTTGCTCAGTTAGTAAGAAAGCAGTGTAAATATAAGACAGAAATTTCAAGGCCTAATTCCTTGGAGAGTTTGATGAGATATCTGAGAAGCAAAATATAATCTCTTGGGATTCTCAGTGCTGAACTTTAAGCTTAGGTGGTAAGTCATCTTTTTCCTGGAGGTCATGAGAGAGCAGAGTTTATTTCAGCTGACAAGTTTGTCATTCTAACCTGTACCTTGGATAAGAAGAGTAACAGGACCTATGAGAAAGATCTCCACCATCCTTATCAAGTACCTTTATCACTCTTCTGTAAAGCTACTCTTGATCACAATTGTTATATCGATTTAAATATTTTGAAAGTGATGAGACTTGATCTCTAAATTTTTAGAGGAATTGATCCTCTAAATATTTGTGGCAGATAATTTCTGTGTTAAGGATCCAATTCTCTATGACTGCAATAAATTGCCAAAAAGTCTTCCTGATGGTCTTTTAGAAGATGGAAAAATCACGTATGTGCAAATTATTTGAAAATAATAGTTTTAGAGATAGTTCACACTAGTCATAACAGAAAATATTTATTTCCTTGAAAGAAAATTGTGTTAAATGCAATTGCTCTCATTCATTGTGTCTGCCTCAGTACATGGAGACAGTGAGAGGGACTCTATGAGGGACAGTGAGTGAGACTCTATGCAAGCAGTCAAACTCAATATATAGGATAAACAAAATGAAAGCAGCTATTTTTATGATTGACTTTCACATGATTGTGCCGTGTCCAGTGTTTGAATCTTAGCCACAGAGTCCAGATGGTATCTGATGGAGAGCCAACACTTCAATCTTCAGCACTGGCTCACAGTTTCTACAGGTCTAGAGCTAAACCACTGGATAAAAGATCTGAGATTTATGCTTGTGGTCACAAAATGGTCTAAGACACATCAAGAATCTGAGAACTCACGTGCAGACATAGCTGCTGTTATTCTAAACAACAATTATCTGAGGAAGAGCGAAAGACAGGGGAGATTAAAATAATGAACACTGGATTTCAAATTTGCTCTTGACAAAAATAGATTTAGCCTCAGTTATTTTTAGCAAATTATCAAAACACATTTCATTTCAAGACTTAATTATCTTCAATACATTAATTTATTTTACAGGATAGAACATGCAGTGTTCATACAGTATTAACTTAAATATAAATATTTGCATTAATTTATGCAATGGGGATCCATGATGCCAGCAAATTTTAAAACCAGTCTTACATTACACATGATCTAATTGTCTCTGTTATATTGACATACAATATATTTATATCTAGAAATTAATTTGATTCTACCATTAAACTATTGCAGAGATTCATATCAGAAATGCTCAATAGAAGCCTAATGATGTTATTGGACAAAATTCCTTCCTTTAGTTTTTATGTTGCCAAGTTAGTAAAAGAACACATCAGCCAGAGTAGGGGCTGGTCCTATAATTTTATAATCCTACCTTGTTATCAGATCTTATGACTTTTTGGTGGTTTTGGTTATTTTGGAGGCAAATTGGCTGAAAAAGCTACACTTGGAAAAGTGGCTTATAATATTAGGTAGAGAGAAGCAAGCTTTGTAATATTATCATAACCCTTTTGGAATCTGTTATGAGAATAAACTGCATCCAGGATGATACCTGGAGTTAAGTCAAAGGTGAGAGAGATGCTGAGCAGTCAAGATTCCAGTTTTCAGTCACTCATCCTATTTTATTTGGCAGTGTAGGCGTACCTAGAGAGCTTATGTCTAAGTTTCCTTGTTTTTGACATGGGAATTAAAGAGGAAAAAGGTATGATAAAGGTAATGATCCATATGGGATCAACCACTGACACAGCTTTCCTGTCATGCTGTTTTTTTAAGAACAAACAGAAATTCAGAGCATTTTCATAGTCCTGCCCTTTAAATGTAAAACTTAAAGTTATGTTAAAGTGCAGTTTGCAGTGTGGTAGAAAGAAAAATGATATTCTGTTCAATTCATTACCTTAGGTTCTCACAGCCCTGCCACAGGAGGTGATTAACCTCTGCTAAACATCCTACTAGAAAAGAATACAACTGGCAATGTGTTCCTGCAAACTTTTATGTTTGCTGGTTTACTCTGGAATTTTAGACTTGGTTTGGGCCTGTTCTTCATTTGCATTTTTCTACATAATTTTTCTTTCAACTAATCACAGCCAGTCACAGAATTTTACCAAGATATCTAAGGAGCCACTTTCCAGATAATTTCATCGTAGCTGCTTTTTCAGGCAAAGGGCTAAATTAACTCTTGTAATAATTTTCTTTTAAGGGTGAGAATGTGATGGTAGGACTGAAAAATTTAAGCAGGCATAGACCTGTTATTCAAATACCGATTCTCCCCTCCATTCCCCCTCTGCACGAACACAAAAATCCATATTTTCCATTTGAATCCATGCTTCATGCCTATGTGCTTCATCTCTGGTCCTCCAGGTTTTAAAAATCTTTCCACCTGTTTCTCATAACATGGTGTTTACACTTTTTCCTTCCAATGTGTGAAATTTTCTTGGTGAAGCACGTCAGAATAAGCCATCGCTTTATTGCTTCTTTGTGTGGATACAATATACTTGATAGATATCCTCTGAAATGTATGTCTGTAGGCTTATGGGAAAATTAATAAAACAGAAATTAAAACTGACAGCTTTGAAATTATATGCTACCCTTAGCATATGGACTACCTCACACGAACACTTTACAGGATTTGTATCAGGATTATGGACAGTAACTCAATAGGGGATAACTTCCAAACTATATTCCTAAATCTCATTTGACAGGTTTTGGATGCTGTATAATTCTTACAGTATTATAATGTCATGCCACTGATGCTACAGTCATCATTAAGATAGTCCTTTCATTCTTAGTGCTAATTTTGTCTTATAATTGCTTTTGCAGTGAAATTTCATATGCTTTTTCTAAACAGACAAATGAGCTTCCTTAAAAAAATTAAATGCTTCATTCTCCAGTAAGACATGCTTTGAAGATCCAGTTTCCTCAGAAATAGGCAGCTATATCTAGAGAAGAACAACAACAATCCTTTATGCTCTGAGTTTTAAATATACTAATGATTTGCATTATCAACTTTGGCACCATTAAAAATAAACCAGAAAATAAAAAATAGTTAAACATTAATTTTATTAGGATCCTATCCTAATTTACTTACAGTACTGGTACACATCAAGGATCTTATATCTTTAAGGAGTGAGTGAAAGATTAGGACAGGTTTAATTACATAAGACTGAGAGCAGAGTTCTTGATCACATCCAAATCCTAGACCAGGGATTAAGTAATTTTCTTGGAATAAAGAAATAATATAAATTTAACCAGGAATACATGTTTTCTGGATATCCTGGTTGGTATTTTGTGAAGTCAATTTGAAAATGTTGGAATGTACACTTCTCTCAGACAGAAGTAAGAGGAAAGAAATGGAGTGACTATCAAAGTCCTTCAGTGAAAGCTGCCACACCCTGAAGCAAGAATAACAGGGAGTTTGGAGTGGAAGAGAGATTGTTTACTGTGGATTGGAAACAGTGTTCCTTTCTGCATAGTTCTTCCTAGCTTTGCTGGATTAACCTCTCTGAATAATTTTATGCAATCTTCCTGAAAAAATCAAGTATCGCCACTGGTTTGGCATAAGGACTGTTGATGTCTTCTAGCTTTGCTAACCATTTCTCTTTTCTGATAGGAGCCTTTGTTTTTATTTGCTTCCACTCATTCTGTAAAATATGCCATGGATGTTTGACAGTTACTTGTGCTCCGTGCTTGTGTTCTACATAGATTAGAACTAGCTTTGCAGGGTATATATAATCTGTGCTTTGTATTGTTTGGATTACCTTTGCTACGTCTCCTCCATGACTGTCAAAATATTCTAGAAACAGGTTTTTGCTTTCTTTGGAGAAAGATTGTTATTTTCAAAGACTAATAAAATTACTTTCAAGCTATATATGCTTTTGTGAGCATAAAATGGAACTGGTTCTTCACTCCAGATGCAACAATTTTATTGTTATTAAATAAAATATTTTGTTGATTTCAGTCAACATGAATTTTTTTGTATTGGCGACATTTCAGCCATTGTGCTGCATCACAATCCAAACAAATTTTGAAGGTCAAGCAGAACGACTGGGTGAGAGTGAGGGAGAAGGAAAAGCAAACTGCAGGTCACGTGCAGTAGCTGAAGAACAAGATAATGGAAACTACACCAAAACTGTGCAAGTGTCTCTGCCAAGAAGGGACTAGGAGGTTCTGTACAACATTGAATATTCTAGCTCTTTGCATTTTCTTACTTTCTGTTCAGAGGCAACAGCATAAGGAGTTTCAGATAATTTTGGCTGCCTACAGTGGAGACAATGTAGTCTCCACTAATCCTGTAGGAATTCCTGTTGCACATGTGCACTATATGCATATTGTACCTTCTAGACTTGTTTTATTTTTTGTTATGGAAGTATATTTGAACATATATGAAAAAAAAAGTGTATTTTCAAACACATGGCTGATCATAAAAGAGTGAAAGTGGCATATAGTGGGTTAATGGAATGATGAGGCAAAAAACTGCAGTGCCAGGAGAATTCCCCAAAGGGTAAACAAAACTCTTAACTGTTGCAAACAATAAATTGTCAATACCTTGTAGAAACAGTGGATAATGAAAAGTTATAATGCCTATAGTTAGTACCCTCTTTAAAAGAATTTACACAGGATATGAAATTAAATTCTGTGCACAGTTCTCTTAATTTGCCCTTAATTAAACAATACTCCATAAATGGTGCATTCAGTGACCAAATGTTCAGAGACAGCAAAATGGTGGGTCCCAAGCCATTAAGAATGAAATAAAGTCAGTCCCCTGAGAGCCTGCTAGAATCTGGTCTATCTAAGTGACAACTGATGGTTTAGGAAAGATAATTAACTTTGCAATTACAAACTGCAGCTTTCACCAATGCTGTTTCTTTCAGTATTCTCTTCTAAATGTTCTACTATTTTTACAGTGAGATAAAATGCTTTTTAAAAATGCTAAGTTCATAGAAGCCTATTTTTCCTACACAAATATAATTTGAATATTTTATTTTAAATATTTCAGATCATTAATTATATGTACAGTTATTTTATAAATTACAGAGGGTAAATGTTATATTTTCTATGACTGTCAAGAGTTCTTTCTTTATATGAAAGATAAAAGGGGTGTGCTGCATCAGACAGATTTCATTTTTTCCTTTGGTAGCAAATCTAAATTAGGCTTGTTCTTTAGCTATGTAGATTAAAATTCTCCTCAGTATAGGGAACATCAGTTCTAATCTGCTAAGGTGCTTTCATATTGGCAAAAAATGCTTGTATTGAAGAGTATTTGCTAGTTGAATCCATATGTCTGTACTCTGGATTATCTTTGCCATAATGTCTCCTAGCATGTAAATGAGTGTATTTTCATGCTGGCATACGTGTCCTGAAATCTTCAAATATGCCATACGCGCATACTTACATGTGCAAGCCTCGGTATTTTGTATGATGTATTAGAAGATTATGATGTAGCTCAGCTTAGAGTAAAATATTACGTTCAACAGTAGGCTTTTGTTGTGACTGTAGATATCTGTATATTGAACAGAGTTCCAGATAGGTATAGACACAGGTAAGTATGAAGACAGAATCAGGACCTATACTTCACGAAATATTTAATGTAACTATATTTGCTGTGTACACTGAATAGTTTTAGAACTGGCTTCAGAAAATCCCAGTTTTAAAAAAACTGACCAAGCTAATTTGGCCTCCTACAAAGGACCAGCTTCTTGCATTGATTTAGCAGGTGAAAGTAAAATTCCTTGTAATCACCTGCAGACTGATGCTGATACCCGATGCCACTCTGCTGTAAGCAGCAGAGGTCCTGACACTGTTTGCTGCGATGTCCCATGGAAATCTCCTCCTGGAATCAGCTCATCATTTTGCCCATGCTTAGAGGAAGCTTATTTATGTCTCTATGTCAACATGATAAGTGATAAGCACATTTTTCTCACTCCCTTTGTGTTTGAATTGGAACATCATTAAAAACTTTGTATCTGTGCTCATGTACAATCAAGGATACAACACTTTCAGATCTCAGTCACTGACTGGATGCTCTGTAAGAACAAATTAATTTAAACTATATGTATCTTTTTGGTAAAGGTGCATTTCTGTGAATTATTCTGTATAGCTCCAGTTGCACTGCTCACACCTGTGCAACTTCACATTTGTCACTTATGTGTAGTTAACCTTAGAAAAATAAAGAAAATACATGATACTTAAATTACTTATGGTGGTTTTAATGACTGGCATTGTATAGTGACATGTAAATTTGTAGATTGTCAAGGAAAGGGATGTTATTACTTATAATGTGTATATATATTCAGTTTCCCTAACCAATCTTCCTTCATGAATATGCTTTAACATATTCAGCTGTCTTGTATGTCATTTTGTCCAGCTTTGCCACTTGTGAAGTGTTACACACATATGCTTCATCACAGTTAATAGTTCAGTCTTTCCAGAGGGCCTAGGGTTTTAAGGTAGTCTGAAAACTAGTATGAACGGAATCATTGCCTACAAAATGCCTGCTGTTGCACTCACTGATTCTGATATGGGCCTCTGAATGTTGTGTTGATTTTGTGTTTAACATCCCTTTCCACTGGAATGAGATGCAATTCTGTATATCACACTTAGTGAGGCATTTAAAATTCTTGTTGCTGAGCATCACACAAGCTACAGTGTTATTTTCCTGGCCTTCAGTGTTGGTTCCTCTGAAGACAGTACACAGAACAAGAGGAGGATTGTTGTGGTACACAAATCAGTAAAGACTTTATGTGAAAAAATGTTTGCTCTTTTAAAAATTATTTATTCATATAAAATGCATGTAATTATTGTCAAGCACTGGTTGCCATTTGTTATTTAGCATCAACTGAAGAGATTTCATTTTTTAAATTCATCACAGGTTAATAGAAAATGGAAAATGTATAAGATCTATGGGAAAATACAGTTGATATATCTGAATTCCTATAAATACAAAGGAAAATTATAACAGTTTTTAAAAAGAATTAACTACAGTTCTTGTTCTTTCTTTTTGTGCAGATTTTCCAATGTGTTTTAGTAGTTTTAATTCTAGATCTTAGTTTGGACTGCTGCTCCATATGGATTAAAAAACAGATAGTAAGAGATGGATTCAGGTTTTCAAAATCATCAAGTAATTTGAAAGAAAAGTGCTTCACAGTGTTATGTTCCAACAATTTGATTTGGCTGTTATTGTGGAACCCTGGTATCCAACACTGAATTTCTTCAGAGAGGAAAACTTTATCTCCACCCTCTTTCATGATGTGTGATCCAAAATGCCAATCACTGGGAATGGAATACAATTATATTCACTAATATGTCTAAAATAGAAACTCTTTCTGTCAATATATACTCATTAGTACTGAGTTGCAAATGAATTCTGGAATTGTGCTCTTATTAATTAGGTGGCAGACTAGAAAACTTCTTGCTTCTGCTTAGCCAGATGGAGGGACAGTGGGTGTAATGACCTATGTTGGGCCTTTCCCAGGGGATTTCTTTGGTGTTTCTTGGTGTCAGTATGGGTCCATCTTCCATTTGCCATTTAAAATAAACAGCCCAAAACTTGCACAAGTGTACATTCAAATTACATTCAGAAAAAGATATGATAATTTTGTTTAGTTTTTAAATTAGTTAGGCATCACATTCTTAAAATTCCAGAAGGAATTGGGCACACAGATGCAAGGTAAAATATATTTTTTTTAAAAAAGTAAGTCAATCTTTTTTCCCCTATTGCACTATGCTTCATAGTCTGCCTCATAATC
This sequence comes from Thryothorus ludovicianus, assembly GCA_013397245.1. Lineage (NCBI taxonomy): Eukaryota > Metazoa > Chordata > Aves > Passeriformes > Certhiidae > Thryothorus > Thryothorus ludovicianus. Next base: position 47,706 of record VZTB01011427.1, on the reverse strand, counting down.
CAGCAACGCAGTGTGATTTGGTTTTACAACTCTGTTTCTTGTTTTTTACTATCTTCTTGCTGTATGAGTTGTTCTCATCTCATGTACTATATTTTTGTTGTATGAGAAATTGAAGAGGCTTCAGTGATTCAAAAATGGACTTCTGAGGGAGGGGGAGAGTAGGGGAAATTGGTGATCAGCCCACATGAAAAGTCCCTAATTCTCTAATTGACTCTAATTGACCCTGCATATTCTAAAGAGTTGTCAAGATATTTAAATGTATACCGCCATTAAAGGATATGAGTAATACCATGAACTGAATGGAATTACTCATGGGTTTTAAGTTTTATAAGAATCAACTATCATCCTGCATAGTAGCCTACATAAGAAAATATTTGTTAAGATTTGCAGGAGATACTTCGGCTTTGTCAGCATAAAAAAGGATTCTTTGAAAGCTGGTAATTTGTTTAAAATTAATAA
>VZTB01011427.1:12154-37374 GCA_013397245.1 Thryothorus ludovicianus | reverse complement strand
TGTAACTAAGATTTGTTCTAAGAAAACCATAAAATATTTTCATCACAATCGAGCAACTCAGCATACTATTGCTAAATTAGTTGAAAAGTTTTGGAAAATTTTGGCCTAGTATATTTTTGTACTCCTTAGTACTTTACACATTAGAAAAATGTTCTAACTTCCCATATGTCTTAGTCCATTACACAACTTTCAAAATCTGGGAAAAGAATAAGCAAATATTAAGGAGTCTCTTATCCGTCTAAATAACACTCATTACAGATGTGCTCAGGCTTTTCTTTCTCTATGATATATTACTTATTTCCTATATATTTCTGCAGTATTATAGTTAAAATTTTCTGTCTTTCTGTTATAAACCTTTACACTCAATAGCTTGAAATTTACTTCACATGGCAAGAAGAAAGTGTAATGCTTTAAAATATATTTCCTATTCTTTATGAGCATGAATCAAAATTACTACTTTCAAAGACAAACACTAACACAGTATTACAAAGGACCATTAATCTTCCTGTTCAGTCTTCAGAATTCCCTGTAGGCTCAGTTCCCATCACTGCTCTGAATTTGGGAACAGCAAAACCCCAACTGACTGCTCTGTTTCCTTTCCCTTTCAGGCAAGAGTAATACCCTAAATTTAAATACTCTTCTGAACACTTGATTTCTGAACAGAAAGTTGCAGACCTATGTGCCAACTTAGAATGTTTCTGATTTGGAAATATTTTATAGAGCTTGGAAAAAATACGTAAGTGAAAATAGTGGAAAACACACTTCTGCATTTTTACTTTGATTCTTGAAATGGATAAGACAAAAATCTACTGATGGGAGTCCATGGGAATACCCTGGTCATACAAACATAAAGGTATATTTCAAAACTGATATTATACTGGTCCCCATATATTAAATGTCCAGACTCCCTCTGAGGAGGAAGTTTTTTGCATGGGTAAGNCAGACAACAAAAAAAAAAAAAAAAAAAAAAAAGGTACAGATTTGGATCTGGATGAGTTTACCTGGTGTAAGAAATGACCATTTCTGAAAAATGTCATATCTACCTAAACTGTGAGTCTTAATAATTGTGTTGAACTTACCCCAACAGAAGATTTTCAGGATGCCTTTTATGTAACTAAGGTCCTTGCAAGAGAAACCTGAAAGTAATGTTGGTATAAAGGTAACGCATACTCTCTACATCACAGAAAAAACTTCCTCCTCTGAATTGATGTATCTTGAATTTGGACTTTTTTTTTATGCCAGAATCTGGTTCCCACATCCTCTGCAGCTGCAGAAGAATTAAAACAGGTTGTTAGGGTTTTTTCAAGTGTTTTTTGGGTTTTTTTGTTGTTTTTTTAATTTTGTTTTTTATTTATGCCTTCTGTTGTCTACAACAGCTGTAGATAGTTGATTAACACACCTGTTTTGGACTGGAAAAACTAAGTGTGCTTTTGATTTTTTTGTCATGTGAGACACTTCATAAGTTTTCATGTGAGAAATGCAGTTGCAATGAAGTTACAAGAGTAAAATCAGAGATCAAAAGTGTGAAGGTTTTGTTTACAGCACAGTATTTGGCTGAAATGAAGTTGTATGTGGACTTCAGTATTTCTGCAACTGGACTATTTTTGGTCAAGGAAACATCATCCTAAATAAAAATCCCAGATGAAGCTTTTGTCATCATCTACTTGGTCATAGTTCTCATGGGTTGGTTAACATGTATAATTAATAATTTTCTGCTATGGTGTATATTAGTATTAGCTGTAAGGGTGGAAATGGTTGTTTTGAAGAATACTAGGGTGAAATCCAGCTTCTGGAACTATCTCTGAAGAGAGAGATTGCTTAAATTTAATTAAATAGTAAGCAGCTCTCGTATTGAAAATTCCTGCCAAAGTTACACATAGAAAAGAAATCATGATTTAAAAAACCCCAAAAAACCAAGAAAGACTAGCAAATAAATTCCTATGCTTGTATACACACAAAAAATACCATTGACAATATTTTAATCTTATAAAGCAATTTCATTATACATGTGATATAGATCTTAATATAGACTTTGTAAACATTCTCATTCTTATTTTAGCTTTTGAAAAAATTTAAAATTGGTTTAAAAATCTGTCTTTCTGAAGAAAAAATAAAAAGGATGACTATACAAATGTCACAGTTCAAAGGGGACAGTGCCAAAACCATCTTTCACTGTTTTTTTAAAACACTTTTTTAAAAATTCTATTTTAATTATAAGCTTCTATGTATTGCTTTAACATTTCTCTTTAAATTGTAAAGTCAGGCATATTTGTGTGTACTTTAGTGTACAAAAGGGCTTGCTAAAAAATAGGACATTTTTTGCAAAAAAAGAAATCTCTAATCTCAGTAAAATGTGAGACTAACAGAAAAAATGTCAGGAACTTTAGGAAACGTGAAACTATGGCTGGCAAGCTGTAGTTAAATAAAATCTTTAAGCAAACTTCATATACATTGTCAAAGATATAAAGCAGAAGCTGTCATTGAATTATCCCAGTTCTTAGAAACCCAGGATTAAGAGGGGGAAGAGAAGAATGTTGTTTGACAAGGAGTGCACTGCCCCATGGTTGCTGATGCATCTGGCTCACAACTGAGCTAACGATGCTCTTTGTGGTAATTTCTCTTTCCTCAGTCATGTACCAAGCCAGAATAGACAACAGGTAGTTTCTCTCTAAATAAATCTACAGCCATAAGCACTCTTATTTTGTAGTCTTTCCTACCTGGCATTGTATGTGATTTTTTTCCTCAAAGTAAGGAAATCAAATTTTTTGTTTCACTTAAGTTCCTTTCAGATTACTTGTTTAGTTGTGTTCTTTTCTTCCATGCACTCCTATTGACATCTCTGACTGAACTCTCGATTGCCTTAATTTTACCAAAAGGAGACAAACTGATTGAAGCACGATTGTGAAAAAGGAGTCAGAAAAAACATAATCCTTTGGTTCCAATTCTTGTTTAGGCTCTTAGAACCAACCAGTATACTACATTTTCCTAGTCTTCTTCAATGACTGTAGCTATTTCCCTAATTTCTCTGTTACAGAGTCAGTAATTATGCTTCTTTTATAGCTCAAGGATACTGTGAAGATAAATGTACTGAAAATTGTGAAATAACCTCATCCTATCTCCTATAAGAGAAGTTGAATTAATTTCTGAGAAAGATAAAAAATTGAATTGAGTCATATATTAGGTTACTTTTATAAGTTGCTCTTTTGTAGTTTTATCTCAAGTGCACTTGGAATATACTTGTAGGACTTCAGCTGTGAAGATTTTTATGGCCTGTCTTAGCTCTTTCCTCATTCACTCTGCTGGTTGCTTAGATTGCATGCTTAGGCCCACACACCTACTCAGCTAAAGATTATATAATGTGGAACTTACCAGTCTTTACTGATGATACCAGCCCACAGGGATCTCTGAGATAGAAGTCCAGAGTGTATGAATGTTGGGAGAAAGACCTTCCCTTGGTCAAGGATTATTTGGTCAGAGAACACCAGAATGAACTAGACATCTACAACTACATGGGCTCTGATTGTATGCATCCACCAGGGCTGAGAGAATTGGTGGACATCATAGTCAGATCACTCAAAGTCATCTTTGATAGGTCATGACCATCAGGAGAGGTGCCTGAAGGTTGGAAGAAAGCAAATGTCACCCTGGTCTTCAAAAAGTCAAGAAGGATGACCCAGGGAGCTACTGACCAGTCAGCCTTACATTGATCCCTGGAAAGGTGATGGACGACCTCATTTTGGAGGCCATCTCTATCCACATGGATGACAAGAAGCTGATCAGGAGTAGTCAGTATGGATTCACTGAAGGTAAATCCTGCTTGACCAACCTGGCTGCCTTCTATAGTGAAACAAATACCTGGGTGGATGAAGGGAGAGCAGTGGGTACCGCCTACCTTGACTTCAGCAAGGCTTTTAACACTGCCTCTCACAATATCCTCACAGGCAAACCAAGGAAGTGTGGACTGGATGAGTAGACAGTGGGGTGGATTGAGAACTGGCTGAACCAGAGGGTTGTAATCAGTGGCACAGAGTTCAGCCGTCACTACTGCTGTTCACTGGAGTTCTGTACTGGCCCCAGTATTGTTCATCAGTTTTGCCTTGGACAAAGGAGCAGATGCCTCCTCAGCAAGATTATTGATGGTTCAAAAGTGTGAAGACTGACCAATATCTCAGAGAGTTGTGTGGCCCTTAGGAGGGACCTCAACATGTTGAAGAGATGGGCAGAGAAGGACTTTATGAAATTCAAAAACAGCAAACGAATGTTCTTCACCTGGGGAAGAATAACCACAGGTACCAGTACAGGCTGGAGGCCATCCTGCTGAAAAGGACCTGAGGATGTTGGAGGACAACAAACTGTCCATGAGCCAGCAGTGTGCCCTGGGGGCCAAGAAGGCCAAGGGAATCCTGGAGTGCATTAAGAAAAGCGTTGTCAGCAAGTCAAAGAAGGTGATCCTGCCCCTCTACTCAACCGTATGTGACTCCCTAGTGAGGCCACATCTGGGGTGCTGTATCCAGTTCTGGGCTACCCAGTGCAAGAGAGGCATGGAGCTCTTGGGACAAGGGACTGTGATGGGTAGGGGACTGGAGCACCTCTCCTGGGAAAGTCTGGGCTGGGCCTCTTTAGCCTGGAGAAGGCTGAGAGTGGACTTTGTGAATGCATATAAGCATCTGAAAGATGGGTGTCAAGTGGATGAAGTCAGAATCTTCTTGGTGGTGCCAACCGCTAGGACAAGAGGCAATGGGCAGAAGCTGATGCACAGGAAGTTCCACCTGAATATGAAGAAGGACTTACTGTGCGAGGGACTGGGCCCTGGAACAGATCGCCCCGAGAGGAGCCTCCCTCACTGGAAATATTCAAAAACCTTGTGGACATGATCCTGTGCCATGTGCTGTCAGATGACTCTTCTTGGGCAGGAAGGTTGGACCAGGTGATCCACTATGGTGCCTTCCAACCTTACCCATTCTGTGAATTTACTTTATTTTTAAAATGCATTTTACTTTATTTTTACTTCAATTTAATTTATTTTTAATTTTTTTTTTACTTTTTAAACATTTTTTTTACTTTACTTTTTATTTCTTTTTTACTATATTGTGTTTTGTTTTACTTTTTTTTATTCATTTTGGTTTAATTAGGGGTGATTTTTTTATTTCATAGGCTTTTTTTTCAGTTTTATCATTTTTTTAGCACTAGATCTTGTTTGGAGTACTTTGTTTACCTTTTTTTTGGTTCCCTTAATGTTTACTTACTAAGGTTTTAGACTGGGATTTTACATTTTATTTGTTTTGTTGTTTACTTTGGAATTCTTTGTCAGTTTTTTACTTTTTTAATATTGTATTTAGTTTTATATTATATTCTATTTTGTGCTCAGTTTTATGCTAGAGTTTTACATTGGAGTTTATGTTGAGATCTTATATAGGGGATTTTGTGTTTTTAAGCTGGATTTATAATTTTTGGGGGGATTTTGTTGTTAATTTTCTTTATTTTTTTGTGTTTTCTTTATTTTACATTGTTTTAATTCTGGGATTTTTATTGTTTTGCTTTACGTTTTACAATGGGTTTTACATTTTATTTCAGGTTTTTTTGTTTATTTTGGTATGTTTTTTGTTCTACTTTGTTGTAGGGTTTATGAAGTTTTATATAGAGGTTATATTTTCCTGTTTTTTTGTTAATTTATCTTGAGTTTATTAATTAAATTTCATGGGCTATTTTTGTTTGTTTAGTTTCTAACTTTTTAGTTTTACATTGATTTTTTTCCTTTAGTTGTTTACTTTGGGGCTTTAATTTGAGGTTTTAGGTTAGTTCTTTTCTTTCACTTTGGTTTATGTTTTGGAGGTATTTTTACATTATTTTATTTCTATTTGATTAATTTTTTCGCCCTATATTAGGGGGCTCTTTTTTATTTTCTTTATTTACTTTGATGTTTTACTTATGTTAGGTTTCTTTTTAGGTTATTTTTTGTTACTTTTCATTTTCAGAAGGGGTTTAATAGAGTTTTCTGTTGGGATTTTACTTTTTCTTTGTTTTGTTTTACTTGTTTGGGTTTTTAATTTTTATTTCAATTTCATTTCGAGTTCTTTTAATTGTTGTTGTTGTTGTATGTTGGGGCTTTGCAAGTCTTCCTTATTTTTGTGTTTATTTTTGTTCACCTTTTTTTTCCCTTGATTTTATTTTGGTGTTTTTATTATTTATTTCACTGTTAAAATTCTTGCTTAACATTGGGGATAAATTTTGGAGTGCCTGAAGGTTGGAAGAAAGCAATGTCCTATGTTAGAGTTCTACTTTTTGCTTGTTTTGTTTAATTTACTGTTGTTTACCTTGATTTACTTTAGTTTAGGTTACTCTTTTTACTTTAGGGGTTTTTGTGTTGCTTTACTTGTGGTTTGTTCTGTTTTTGGGGGTTCATTTTTTGTTTGCTTTTGTTTTGGGTTTTTGTTTGTTTTCCAAAAGGGGTTTACCTTTAGGTTTGTTTATTTTTTCATTTTGGGTTATTTTTTCTTATGGCTTGCTCTGGGATTTTTATTATTTTTTAATATTGAGATTTTACTTTGTGATCTCAGTTGGGATTTTACTGGGGTGGGCTGTTGACTTGTTTACTTTGGTTTACTGTTTGAGTATTTCTATTTCTGGTTTTCCTTTCAGCTTGATTTTATTTTTATTTGTTTTACATTGAGTTTCACCTTAAATTTGGGGTTTTTTAAAGTTACTTTGGATTGCTTTGGTTGATTTTAAAGTTTGTTTGTTTTCTTTGGTTTACCTTTTTATTTTTCCTTTCTGATGAAGCTTTACTTTTTGGGGTTTTTACGTTTTACTTTGGGTTTTATGTTGGTGGTTTGCTTTTGGGTTTTTAAGTTTTTATTTTCTTTGGTTTACATTTTTTAAATTTTTTTTTTAATACATTGTTTTACATTGGGGTAATACATTGTATTTAGTGAGGGTCTCAAACTTTTTTTTATTTTGTGTTTTTCATTTTTTTGTGTTGTGATTTTTGTATTATTTCACTTTATGTTGCAGTCTTGTATTAGGGTTTCAGATTTGGGGTTTGGATTTTTTGGTGTGTTTGTTTACGCTGGTTTTCCTTGGTTTATTTTGGTTTTACTTTGGTGTCCTATGTTGGCTTTAGGGTATTTTTTTTTGGTTTTTGTTCCACATTATTTTTCATTTTTAATTTACTTTGGTGAATTTTGCTTTGCTTTTTAATTTACCTAAAAATAAAATTTTTAAAAACTGTACCTCTCATTTTATTTTAAACTTACATTTTAGTTTATTCTACATGTCACTTTAGTTTAACTTAGTTTTACTTTTGTTAGATCTTTTTTTCTGACTCACTCTGGGGGAAAAAAACCTTCCCCACCCCTGGCTACAGGGAATGAGAGGTTGTCTTTGCAGGACATGGCCAGCAGGCAGGAACTCAGCCAAAATGGACCAGAGGAGGCCTGACAAGTGGTCACACTTGGTGCAGAAAAGGAACAAAAATCCATATTCATAGCAATAATAATTCAAATACTAAAATAACTGTACTGTAGTAGGTGGATCTCTTAATTATTGAAAGCTGCATAGCACAGTATTTTATTTTTGCATATGATTTTCCAGGGTTCATACTTCTTGGAAATCAAACACACTCCTTTACAGAATAAGCTTCATTTTTAAATTGCAGCTTTATTATCTTACGCATATTGATAAGTGACCAAACTTGGGTACTGAGATTCTTTCTTCAGTGGGAAAGATGAAGAGCTTAGAGTCCTTCTCTTTTTCTTTAAAAATTTCTAAATCCATATCTGCACAGATATTATGCAAGAGCTTTTGACCTAGAGGTGAATATTTAACTGTGCATTGGTTTGTCTCGGGCAGAGGTTGGACTTGATGATCTTCAAGGTTATTTCCAAACTAAAAAATTCCATGGTTCTATGATTCTAAGACTTGAATACTGTGAAAGTCTTCATAGTAAGAAGAGCTGTAGAACCCACAGCCATTGCTGATTGTACTGTGGTCATGATTTTAAATTAGCTTCCAGCCAGTTTTCCCTATCTTCCAATAGCCATTACATGGCAAAAGACAGACTTGAATATCTGTAGCCATAACTCTTCTAGGATTGCCTTCTCTTCATATATGAAAAGATCTTACTGTCTGAAGGATTGCCAGAAGCATTTTTGGAAAATGTGTAGAGTTCATGAAAATAAGACTGACAGTAAAAATTGGAACTGCAGAAGTAACAAGTCTATTTTGTGGTATTCTTTTCTTCCTTGTGCTTGTACTTTCTGCAAGTTTTACTCATCATGAGTCTGGGACTGAATTTTAAGCTTATACTTTGCTTTTAGTTCTAAATTAAAATTTGGATTTCTTTTTTATTTTGTCATTTTCTGAAACTGCAATGCATTTTCAGTACAGACAATTACATATTTTAATATTCTTCAGAATAGCACTCCAGGGTCTTCTTTTGTATGACAGACATACAACAAGAGTACCACAAATGAGGCATCATTGACCAGGTTTTATGCTTTTCCTTGCCATTTTGCAAAAATGCTAAATTACTCAATGTTGTCTTGGCCTTTTCCATAAATGCTGACAGCCCACAATTTCCTCTTCCACTTTTTAAGTATCACATTTTTTTACAGTAGTCTATAAACTACGTCGTTAATCAGATAGTGTAAAATCCAATTAGAGACATTAGAATCCAGAAATACAAGTGTTAAGGAATTTATTTCTTGATTGACAAGAAAGCCAAATAGACTCATCTATTTAGAATCTTAGCAACAATTAGCTGCCTTAGTTTCATTTATTGTGACATAAAAAATCTGGTTTATTGAGAGCTCTATTGAATAAGATTTCTATGATATGCACCATGAGAAAATATCTTCAAACTAAAATGATTGTTTTGCTGTAATAAATTGAACCATATGTACACTATGTTATTCAATCCTTTTTCTTCAAGGCATAAATTGATATTAAAGTACATTTAAGTCATAACACATGGTTATCCAGGCATGAACGAGGCAATAACCCATATAAGTTGTCAAGGTGAAGCCAAAGCATTTATTAGAGGTTTGTGTTGTTTTTGAAAAGTGCACGGTTGGATAAACATGGATTAGTGCTATTATGCTGCTACGATGACTCAAGTGTGTTTTTACAGTGTCAGTAATTTTTATGTTTAAAAATCACTGGTGCAGTATATTAGCTATAATTTATGTTTATCATCTTGTGTACTCTAATAGGTTTCAACAAACCATTTAACACTTCAGCTTGTGCATATACATTACTTAATAGGTATTTATCTTAAAAAAGAGATACTTAAACGGGACTTTCAAAGCTTGCAACTGCATGCTAAGAGCAAATACTGCAGTCAGGCACATTAACTTTTTTCCTCTGGTCTGCATTTAACTTTGAACAGTGTGACCACACAATTTCTTTGTATGTTTTGTTCCAAACCAGAGCAAGAAAGATACATCATCTCTAAACCCCATCAGCCTGAATGACATCGAAGTCCCTGACATGAAGTGTCCGTCACACTTACTAAGTAGAGTAGATGTGATAAAGCCTACGCAGCTGAAAATGCCAATAAGTTCCTGTCATCAGAGGCTGCCCTTTCAGGACAGCATAGGACTTTATGCTTTCCTGGTTAAAGGATATTGCTAATAGCAGACTCTATTAATTATATTTCTTTTGCTCTTCTTTTTTGGTGCCTTGGCTTACTTGTTTTTGAAAATCAATTACACTTTCTCCTAACTCTCAACACTTGGTTTGGGGAGCAACCTCATCCCAGTATAAAAGAGTTGGGGTTGGCAAAAGAGAGAACTGAAGTAAAAGTTTCTCTTGGGGAGAGCTTTTGGGTGGCACTGGATGAGTTGCACATAATTTATGATACTATTTAGTGCTTCTGACAACATGTTGCTTATTACATGGGTTGTGCTGATGATGACTTTCTGTTCCAGACAGTCTAGGTTTGAATGAACGGTGTTTAGTGCTTCCATAAAAGAGATTGATGGCAATTTAAAAATCATCACAATGGTGTTTTCTTGGGGCAAGAGTTCCCCTGCAGTTTCCTGAAGTTCGATATTAGTCAGTAATTTGCAGGAAAAACAACCAAACAAATATGGTTGTAAATTCTATTTACCAATCTCATAAAATGCCTGATTCCTTCACTAGTGAGGTCATTTCAGAGGAGGAAAAGGAGTTGATGCAGAACCCTGAGGTTATGGACATGCTGATCTGGTGTGTAATAGATTTTTTACAAAGAGGTTATCAATTCTCCTGACTCAGTCAAGCATATCTGTTGGCTGAGTTGGCAAATAGGGAGGATTTATTACTCACATGGGAATAATTGACCAAGATGGACTACTTGTTATTGCAGACTACTTTTTTGGAGTAACCTCTTTCTGAAATGTAATTAAAGAAATATTGTTATAATTCAGAGAAAATTCCTAAGTTCCTACAAACAGATAACTTACTCATTCAAATTTAATTTTTATGGCAGTACATTTAAAAGATTTAGATACAATTGATACCTGTAATAATTACATATGCATAGAAATTACTTTTTCTTTAATATTCACCTATTTAATAATGGTCTACTAAAAACCCATGCCATACTTTTTATTTCACCTAAACAATACATGCCCTTTTCACTGCTTTAGAGTACACATTTACAACACTCTTCTTGTGTTCCAAAATGTACTGCTTGCTTCCATGTTAGGCATCATGCAAGTTTATTCTGTTGACATTTTTAGCACTTTATAATGTTCTGTGCAGTAAGTGATGCAGTGTAGTCTGTGTTTGATGTGTTTCCTGGAAGCATTACTTATTTATTTTGTTACAGAACTCCCTGCAGACCACATGGGAATGTGGTCCCATTTTGCAAGGTACTATACAAAAGCAACATGAAAGAGTATTTCTGCCCCAGGGAACTTACAGTTTTACCACTGCATATTTAGGAAGAATTGAAAGCATGATATTTTCCCTGGCAAATAAGGCCAAGGAAGTCAGAACTACATTTTTGTGGAGGTCTGTACTGTGTCTTCCATTTTTCATTTTTTGTCTAGTTTAAGAAAGAGTGATTTCAAATATCACAGCAGAAGTAAGGAAGAGACTTTGGAGAAAAACTGATACTACCATTCTCATGCTAATACGGCTTTTCACTTTCCACAGCAAAACATTTACAACCTTGTTCTGGGGAAGTGAGTGCAGATCTTTGCTAGTAATGCTGTCTCATCTGGAAGGCTTTTCAGAGCTGCTTTTAATCCTGTGCAAAAATTTTGAGGCTTTCCTGTGAGTGAGGATGCTGCAAAGGCCAGCTGTTGTCCATAGCATGGAAAGCCCTTAGCTGAGGTTTAAGCTGCTTATAGGATATAAGGGCAAGTTCATCACTGGCTACAGTGGGTCAGAGCTTGGCATGATGGCCAAAGATGTCACTCTTCAACTCAATTATCAGGCAAGCTGGTAATCAAATGCATTTATCAAGTTCACTGCTATTGCCAATCTTAAAATTATGTAAGATATTAACAAATTTCTTCCTTTGTCCTTCTCTGATGATGTAGTGGTTATTACAAGTAGTTGCGTTATCGATGTGATTTTCTACTCACTCTCTCTTGGAGGCTTTTCTATTTTTCTGGCTGTGTTAGTAGACATGGGAGTAATGGAGAAAGATCCCATCATATCTTCTGCTTTTCTGCACTAAAGGCCTCTGATGATACTAAGTCCTTACATGACTACCTCTGGAAACATTGTCCTCTTTCTGTCTCATGACTGTAAAGTAGTCTCTTACCTATAGAACAGATAAACAGAACAGGTAAAGTTGAAAGTTATGGTGAAATGAAGGGATAAGGCAGCAAGGTTGCCTTGTTTTATTACTCACTGGAAGTGCCTTTCACATTGCCAAGCTACTCCAAATGGATTTATGTTTCAAACTGTTAAACAACCTACATCTAAAGATTCTGTCTAGTCATAACTCCATGTTTCAGGAAGGATGTTGAGAAATTGCAGAGGCGTCAGAGGAAGCTTCTTAATATGGTTTGGGCTCTCATGACCTATTGGGAAAGGCTGAGACATTTTGTTTTATTTATTCTGGTGGAGTGGTTGTGAAATGGAGATCCAGCTGCAGTCTACAACTACTTAAATAAAATTATCAAAGTGGAGCTGTTCTTTGTACTGAAAAATAATATGACAAATAATATGCAAGAATCATACATTGCAGCTTGGAAAGGTCCATCTGAACATTAAGAAAATGTCTCAGTGACTGCTATGGGTATGTAATGTTTTCACAAAGACCATGGAATCTTCATCCTTGGAGGTTTTCAAGACAGGGAGATAAAGACATGGCAGACCTGACCATGTGTTGGCAACAATCCCGCTTTGAAGGGGACATTGTACTAGGTTACATTCAGATGCTTTCAGACAGTATTTGGGTGATCAATGAAATTTAATCCTTCACTTTTCAGTTGGATTTTTGTTGCTTTTTCCCTAGAGATTATTTTTTTCTAATTTGAAAATTGTTTACTGCAACAAAGTGATGGTACTCTTTTTAGGTTTCCTCTTGGGAAATTTAATTCAATTTTGGGATTGAATTAAATCCCCATGAGTGTTTCTTGCCTTTAAGACCTACCACACAGGTGAAACTCTATTGATCTTACAAACATTCTTTTTCATTTTCCCCTTTTCTCCATGTGTTGTGGTCTGCGTTTGCTAATTATTTGTGTGTTCAATTGTAAGTGATGTCTCCATATGTTCCCCCACGTTGCTTTTCTGTTGGTATATCTCTAATTTGTATTCTTCCTCTGATGTAAAAAGTTAGCTGGCAATCCCCAGTTTGCCTGCCCCCAGTTTTTCCATATATGGTATTTCCCCTCCCCTTGTTCCAGTGTTTTCCCTGCTTGTCATTGTCCCTCTCCTTTCCATCAAAGTTACCCTTGTCCCTTTTTCTAGTACCTTCCCTGCCAATCCACCCCTGGCCCAATCTGGGAAGAGTCCAACCCTCTGGTGAGTTGAGGTGTCACCCAAACTTCGACGCCCCATTGGGGCATGTGACCTTCTCTCCCCTCCCAGCTGGCTTCTGTATATGATTGATATCCCTCTTTCTCCACCCCTGTTATTTCCCTATTGGTTCGAATATTGTATCCACCCCCAGTTTTGTTATGATATAAAATCCTCTGCACACCACCAGCAGAGGTCTTTGGTCTGAAGCCTCAACCTGAAGCCAATTCCAATCCTAATCCTAGTTCCACCCCAAAGACCCGTGCTGCTGTCCCTTGTTCCTTCACCGAATCAACGATATCTGGGATCTGCAGAGCTCGCGGGGGTCTGTCACCCCCCCGTGGCGTCGCGCAGCTGGGATTGCACACAGTGACACCCATGGGAAAAGATTGTTTCCAATTGTTGATGAAAGCCCACTTTGGGCATGAAAAAGGTAGAAGAAAAATCTCTCTAGCGGGTTCTCAGAGTAGAAGGCTCACTAGAAGGATATTGGAGGATGCTTTTTGCTGGCAAGTTTTTTGTAGTGCTGTGCCTGTAAAACTGGAGATATGATATTCCCACAGTAAAAACTGTAGGTCCAGCTAGGCCTAAATCTATAGCAGAAGTTATTTGGAAGGGCTGGTAGAACTGCTTATGTTAACCAGCCTGAAAGGCCTAGCAAGCATGGTTCTTATGAGTGTCTGGAGGTTATTTTTCTCTATGCCATCTCTTTTTTTTTTAAAGGATCCTTACTAATTGAGAGAATTCCAGTTTGGTTTAGTGCGTGTGTTGAAAATTATGATAATCTTCTAGTCCACAGAAAGCTTTGTGTTATCAAAGCTAGATAGGCTGTAGATAGAAGCAGGATTGCCAAAACCTTGATGTCAGCCCTGTTCTTAGTCAACCAGGATTAGCTTTAATGGCTTTTCATACGGTTCCTGATATTGTTAAAAGTAGATGAGCTAAAAAATAGGGGAAAGAAGATAGTAACTAGTAAATTATTAAGTAAATTTTGAGATTATATTGTTTAATTGAAAAATCAAACCACAAAAGAGTTTGATCATACTTTGGTATATTTACGTAGGTGTATCTATTTAGATTTATTTTTATTCACTATTCTCAGTGATGAAAATGTACTGATATTCTCACAAACAAAAGAATTGATACGTATTTCTTCAGTAAGAACTTCTTTCTCACTATTATGCAAGAAATAGAGACACACAGAATTTCTCTTTTGAAACTGCCCATTTAAAACTCATTCTTCCATTACAGAAGAAGGGAGAGAACAGATTTTTTTGGAGAAAACAGTTCAAAAAAAGAAACATACCTTTATCTCTTGAAATATATACATATATCAATAATAAACATACATGACTATATACATATATATAAATAATGTGCATAGAAAGTAAGTGAAAATCTAATAATCTCATTCATTTCTTACTTTTTTTTGTCAGATAGCTCCTTAAAAATAAATCTTTGGTTATGCACAGAGTGTGAATCTAACTCTGATACTGAGGGTCTTGTACCAAATGAAGATGATATAAATATTGAAAGGAACGGAACAGTCTATACCTTACCCATCCCATCTTCCTCAATAAAACTGTACCTGCTACTGGGATATCATTTAATTTTTTTATTTGTTTGTGGCTTTGGACCCCTGCTTAATAGAACAAAACTGTCCCACAGAATTTTAACTTCCAATTTGAGAAAAAGATAAATTTCAAAGGTTAAGAGTAGGAAAGAAGGAAAAACATTAAGGACAATAAAAGTCATAGCAAGTGTATGAATAATTTTTTCATTGTTTCAAAAGGATCTCAAAAGGTTTATAAAATCTGTTATTTATACACATGTGTGACGATATCTTAAATTACTGCAGCTGTGCTTATGTACAGCTTTATACTGACACAAAATTGTTTAGCTCTGAGAAATATAATTCCCTAAGATATTTCTTCTTTGGATAAAAACATTTTTACTTAACATATCTGGTTAGCTTGATGTTCAATAAAACAAAACTGTTGTAGACTAGTTAAGCCTAAATCTGAGTTGTTTTTCTAAGGCAGTAAACTAAAACTGCATTACATGAACTGGCACATGACTCAATCCTCTGCTTTCTGTTACTTGTGTAAGTGTACTCGAACAAATAATACAACACATAAAATCAAACTGTTAAAAAAAACCCACCAATGAGGGATGCCTATCTAAAGGGCTTTTTCTTTGCTAGTAATTTCTCACAAAGCAAGAATTTTTTCCTCTTTCCATTTTGCAAAGCAGTTACATGCACAGCTTGCACAAATCTCAGTCAGAACATTGAAAGCATCGTTTGGCCTTTACTCAGAGGATGTGTAGCAAGATTCCAGGCAAGACATTTCGTCTGAATTCCAAGATGGTAAATTTTTTACACTTTTTCACTTATCGAGATTTTGGCTAGTATGTAGTTGTTTTATGCTCAGAGTTTAGATTATTTTCTAAACAAATACTTATAGAAAACTATAAAAACTAAGGAACTATCAGTCTTAACAGAAGCAATTTTGACAAACAATTATTTTCATTTTAGCACTGACAATTATGTAAATGTGTCTGGAACAGCAATGGGCACCTTAATTATGACACCTAATTATACCAATTTATTTATACACCTCCTTGAACAACAACATTTTATTTATAACTCTCCCACTCAAAGACAAGAAAAAATAAAGTGGAATTTCATAGATGATTGCTTTATCATTAAAACATAAACACAATTTGAACTATTTGAACTTGAACCTTCACATATATAGCCTGTCCACATTGTATTACATTCTTTTTGTTTTCTGTCTTTCAAAGAAAGATAACATTTTATATCTCAGTATGTAAGAGAAACACTCTTTCATTTCTGGTAGAAATCTTTCAGTTATACACCATATTTGGAAAATGCAACACCAAATTACTTACATTCCCTTATTTTTAAATTTTTTTCACAATATTCTTGAATGAAAGCTACAGAATCATGAAGACTTTAGGTGGAAAAGACCTTTAAGATCACCAAGTCTAACCATAAAGCTAACGCTGTTGAGTCCCTAAGTGCTGATACACACATCTTTTAAATACCTCTAGGCGTGGTAACACCACCATTTCCCTGTAAAGCCTATTCACATGCTGGACAACCCTTTCAGTGAAGAAATATTTCCTAATATCAAATCCAAACTTCCCTTGTGCAACTTGAGGCTTTTTCTTCTTACTTGAAAAAAGAGATCAGCCTCCACTACATCCTCCTTTCAGGCTGTAGTAGAGAGCAATAACGTCTTCTCTGAGCTGCCTTTTCTTCAGTCTGATCAAGTCCACCTTCCTCAGCTGCTTCTCATAGGACTTGTGCTCCAGACCCTTTACCAGCTTCATTGCCATTCCCTTGACATGCTCAGCATCTCAATGTCTTTCCTGTCTTTCCACACTGTTTTTGATACAGGTCAGGTTGTCATTGGTCCTCTTGGCCACCTGGGCACACGCTGGCTCATGTCCAGCCACTGTCGAGCAGCACCTCCAGGTCCTTTTTTGCCAGGCAGTTTTCCAGGCACTCTGTCCACTCTGTAGCACTGCCTGGGGTTTTTTGGCTGAAGTGCAGGACCTGGCACTTGGACTTGTTGAACCTCCTACAATTGGTCTCCGCCTAAAAATCCAGGCTGTCCAGATCCCTCTGTGGAGGCTTCCTACCCTCCAGCAGATCTACGTTCCTGCCCAACATGGTGCCAGCTGCAAAGTTACTGAGGGTGCACTCCACCCCCTCATCACTGATAAAGATGTTTCACATCTTTTAAATACCTCTAGGGATGGTAACACCATCACTTCCCTGGAAAGACTGTTCACAAGCTGGACAATCCTTTCAGCAAAGAAATATTTCCTAATATCAAATCTAAACTTACCCTGGTGCAACTTGAGGCCTTTTCTTCTTCCTGCTTGGGCTGGGACTGGCCCCAGCACTGAGCCCTGGAGGACACCACTTGTTTTCAGCTGTCAGCTGGATGTAACTCCATTCACCACCACTTTCTGGGCCTGGCCACCCAGGCAGTTCTTTACACAGTGAAGAATACATCTGTCCAAGCCATGAGCATCCAGTTTCTCCAGTAAAATGCTGTGGGAAACAATGGCAAAGGCTTTACTAAAGTCGAGGTAGACAACGCCCATAGCCTTTCTCTCATCATGTTAATGGATCATCCTGTTATAGAAGGAGAGTACCACAGTATGCATGAAACCAAGAGTTATAAAAGTATTTTATGAAGTGTAAGATCCCAATTCTCTGCTTGAAAAAATGTTGCAATCTTCTTTTTGGATTATTATAATTTGTCCTTTGCAAGAAAATAATGTTTTTCTATAGACAAGCAGGACAATTCTATGTAAATTATCATGACCAGAGTCCTTGATTAGGACTTGTTTAGGAATGGGTTAATGCAGTTAATAAATAATAGAAATAATGAATCAATGAGAGCATCTCAGCTTTCCAGTTAGGCTGTACTGTCTATCAAATAAAGTATTACAGAAAGTGTCTGTATGTCTCTGAGTCTTTCCATCACTGAATTATCTGAATGGCCTTGGGGTCGAGCACAGAGTGCTGCTTGAACAGAGATGCTGCTGGGGAGGAACACTTGTAAGTGGATATGCTCCATTGTGTTGTGTTTTTTATTTTTTTTCCCTGCTGTAGTCAGAGAAACAGGATTTTATAACTGTTTTTTAGAAATCATAGAATCATAGAATATTCTGAGATAGAAGGCACTCACAAGTACCAGATTCAACTCCCTGTTTCAAATAAGAGACTTCTCTAATGGACACACCTGATGTCAGTTTCTCTCCCAGAGGACAGAGCCCCAGGCACTGGCTAGCACTTGGCTAACAAGGCAGCACTATTATGTAATTCCCACAACATGTTGTAAAGAGGTTGTCGACTTTCCCTTCTCTTATTATTCCTGTTTAATTTCTTTGAAACATTTCTTGTCCAAGCTCAGTAGCTGCCATTAAGTCTATAGATTAATTTCCTCGCTGTTTTCTTTCTGAGGAAGCAGTGATGATTATGTGGATTGTTTAGGTTTGCAGTTTTTGGGGGAGGGCTTTGTTTGTTTAAAACTGGTCCAACATGTGGTGTGACTTTGGATAATAAGCTTTTAAAATTCATTTATTTGTTAAACCAAACCTGATTTCTGTGTCCCAGAAAAAAACCTGAAATACAGATCTTCCATTTTCAGGCATTTATTGTGCCCTAATCTCACTTGTTTTTATCTCCTGACAATGCAATGAGTGTATCTTTATAACACTCTTTCAAGTTATCCTGTAAGATGTCCCAGCCATGTTGTAATTTAAAAATTATAGTTCAGGGTGCTGCCATTATCCTTAAGATTCCTAGTATAGAATGAATCACACAGTCAAAGATTTATATTTTAGTAATCATGACTGGCACAACTCTTTCCAAAATTTCAGCTGTACATTTAATATGACTAATAGCTTCTGGTCCTGAAACTTGATATATTTCTTCTTTTACATGCAATTAAAGTTATACTTTCAGGCGCAAGAGTTCAAAATTACTTCACCAGCAAGTGAGATCACTAAAGCTGGATAAAATAGAGATGACAAAATTGTACCAGGAGGAATCAGAGGGAATTTAACAGATTAAGGAAGTGGAACGAGGCTGAGAACAAATTTGACAAAGTCTGATAATGACAGAAATCTTCTGCTTTTTTTCATCCTTTCCACTCATCCTCTCTCATTTCTCTCACCTTTTTGTGCTAGAGCTTTGTTTTTCAATAAAACAAACCATACAGTTTTCATAGATGTTGCTTGAGAAGCTCAGGACAGAATATCACTTCAGACTAGTGACTTTAACATTTATAGGAGAGCAGGATCCAGAAAAAAACCACTGTGTCCTAACTTAAGATCTGAGTTCAGATCAGAGCCTGAAACTTAGAAGCCAGCACAGTTTGAATGGGAACATCACAGCCAAGAGACTCTGAAGTCAGGAAAGTTCTTGATCTTAACCTTTAATATGAGGAATGTAGGAATGGACAGTAAATGAGTACTTAAAAACTACAGGAAGCAGTACTGTTCCAAGAGGACTAGCAGCTGGATCATGGTTCACTTTCATAAGAAATATGTACAGTATATTCATGAATGTCCTCAATGGGGCTGATTCTAAGACAGAAGCACATGGTTGATACCTTCCCTTTTGGCAGATTTGTTTTCAAATTGGTATCAGTAATTGGGTTCCATGGAAAGAATAATGTCTAGGTAAATAATGGAGCTGAGACTCAGAGTGCTGAGTTTGGAGCCCTAGAACAACAGAATATTTCTGATGACTCTCAGCTGGATGGTGGTATTTTCCCACATAAGTGCTGTAAAGATACATAAAAGAATTGCAGAGCCTTTCAAAGCTCTGAACAACTTGCTTTCTGCATGTCATTAAGAGTGCTGGGGATATCTACCATGCATCTGTTCACAGGTATGCACAGGCCTCCCTGAGAAAGCTTTATATCCTATAGCCTGTGGCTCTGTAATCTTGAAGTCATAGCAGTGTGAACTTCAATGAAGTCCGTGCAGTGTGAACTTGAGCTTCCAAGAGTCTTGGGCCTGTGCTGCCTGCTATAACACCTGAACTGTTTTTTGGTACACGAGCTAGCTGAAGGATACTCACATAGGGTACAGTTCTATGCACCTGGATGGCAGTGAACACCCTTCACTTTGTAGCTGCAGTGCAGATCATAGTATAAAACCCCCCATATGGGTAGAGGATAGAATTCAAAAGTAGAGCTATACCATCTGCCTACAAGTTTGCACTGTTTCTTTCCAGTGAATAGAAGCACTATTACATCTGCCTTGTGAAACTGCTTGTAGCTGCTCAATGGCTACTCAGTTCATAAATCCATAAAACTGCTTATCCCAGTCCTTGCACGACAGAGATGTAGAAATAGAAGGAAAGCTGATAACATGGTAGTCTTGATGTCTTGACTCTTACTTTCTCAGAACCACTGCGGTTTCATACATTCTACAAGAAGAGCAATTTTTGAGTTTTGTAGCAGAGCAGGTATATTTTGTTTCTATGTTTACACCATCAAGAAATTGCCATATTAGACATTGCTTATAATTGACATACGGCATGCTTGGAGGGAGACATATAAAAGAGTCAAGCAACTTCCTATTATTAGTGGAATCAGAAGACAATATCTTAAAATGTCCAGTTCACTCAGAATCTCCCACTGATGTCTAACAACAGCATGCATTAAAAGCATGATTACATCTTGTAATTTTTGGTACAGCACTCAGATTATCAGAGCTGTCACTAGGTGGAGGTTAGAGTGGACACAGTTCCAAGAGAAACTGAGTGTCCAAGTCCCTTTAAATAGCTTTGGAAATTTCAGTCATGCAGTCAAGCCTTATACCTTTTGAGCCACTTACATATTTATTACTCACTTCATTGATCTGAAGGGGAAAAGACAAATAAAAAACACAAACAGCACCACCAGTTAAGAAATTTCTTCAACAAAGAATTTTTAAATGTGCACTCATTTGGCAGCAGCCTTATTGTAAAATGATTATACACTGTATGAATGTTTATTGCCTGACTTTAAGATGCACAATGCAAGATTAACAATTATATGTTTTTTTTCCCTGCAAATGCTGTATTTCTGCTATTGTGTTTGCAGAATACAGCTAGATAATAATTGATTCTGTGACAGGGATTGGCTAATTTGCCAACAGTATAGTATAAAACACATTTATACAGTCAATTACACCCAAGTGCATGGCCTATTTGCTTTATAATTTCATAAACTTGCCAGCAATTTAAATAAAAAAGTTCCATTAAATTATCATATCATGTGATAGAATGATATTGCCAAGTATATTAAACCATGTGTGTTCAGCCAGAATTAATTAAATAGTATTACTTTTTTCTTATTAACACATTGAACTTATCCTTCCTACTCGGCACTAGAAATAGAAGCCTATTAGTGAACAAAGTAAACTTAAGGGCAAAGTTTAAACATTTTCCTGAGGGTGCTTCATTAAAATTCCTCGTTCTTTTGTTTAAACATTTGCTTATGCTAGATGTACTTGTATTGTGAAAATAGTTTATGTTCTTAGATATGAATACTGGAGAAGTTTAAAGGTAATATTTAATAATAATACTCAGACATTTGGGGCAGATCTGATCTTACTTTTGTCGTCCAACTTTGTTCTAAACTTCATGCCCTATTTATTCTTTGTCATGTTTTGATAGCCTTATGAGGAAAAAAGTAATATTAATGGTTCAGCATGACCATTATCCAAAATCTCCTTATCTCCCCCTGTCAAAGAGTGAAATAAATATGAAATACCTGTTTTATATGAAATATATTAACATGATGGCTTGGGGAACTTCTTATTTGAAGAAGGTGGCAATGAACAGCAAGAATTAATGTTTCTATATAATTTTAATACAAATTGACCTGCTGAGTTATAAACCAAAAATTTCTTAATAACCTGGTCTGTGTACATGCAAACATGCCTTCTATCCCTCTTTCCCTGTCTGTCTGTCTCTCTTTTTCTCTTTCTATCTCTCCCTCTCCGTCTTTCTCTCTCTCTCATATTGTTGGAATATCAGGCACTGTCTGAGATCTCTTGGTTTTAAAACACAGGGGATCCTTTTAGGGAAAGCTTTATCATCTTATTTTAAAAAGACTTTTAGAAAACCCCAAATTTATAAAGTGCAGCTTTGTAATTACTGGCATGTATTTAGTTTAATAAGATAGTGTGTTTGAAAGTGGATAAGCATATCTTTAACAGCAGTCTACCAGGAATCAGCAGAAATAATTACTGTCAAGATTTAATTATGTCAGACAAGAGTATCTGTCCTGAATAACAGTGTCGACAGGAGAAGCTGGCATTGCTGTTATGTTCAAGCCAGCTCTCTGCATACTTCTGTTAAACAAAGTCTTAGCTATTCTGCTGTGACTGACTTTAAATTAATGTAATTGAACATATCAAAACAATGAAAAAATTATGGATGTTAAAAAAACAGAGGAATATGAACAAAAAGAAACTTTTGAAAGAATTGGTTTTGGCCTTTCTCTTACATGCAAGACATTGATCTGAAACACCTCAGCTTGTTGATGTGGGAGCAATACCATATGACTGTATAAAAGATCAGAGGTTTATGTGTAATAGTCTCTGCCTTCTCTTAAGAGGACCTTCAGAAATTATGTAAAATTATTTTGACTGTGATGTTGTTGATTTCCTGATTGTTAAGGCAGGCTTTCATTAGAATATCTCCAAACTATGCAGAATACTATAGTTTGTGTTGCAGCCGAACCAAAATACAAAGTTTTTGATTAATCAAGCAAGTGGTGTTATTGAGCAAAGCAAATCTGTAATCTGAGTAAATATTACACAGTATTATTAAACAAGCTTAAAAAAGAAAGAAAAAAGAATTGTACTAGACTTAATTAAGGCTTCAAGTAAAGCTTGCTTTTATTGGCAATTTTTTTGTTGCAACAAGAAAACTAAAAATTAAGAGGATGGTTGGCAGCAATATTGATATGCTAATGGATAAACATGCTAATTTAGAAAAAAACTAATCAGCAAAGACATTACTAATGGAAATGTACTGGAAAATGGCTAATGCTGTATGCAGACCTGGTATCTCCCAAATTAAGAAGAACTCATTTTGTGTTTATAATTGTAACTTGGAAGCTAAGCCTTGATCTTCTCTCTGCTTTGCTTTGGTTAATATTTAAAGATATTTCAGATGACCTGTCCTGGTACCATGACACCTGTTCAGCTTCTCTATAATTATGCTGCTGAAATTACATGTTCTGTTTATTGAAAGGAGAGCTAAAAGTCTTACATTTTTTCTATCTAATTTACCAGTCACTTTCTCTAGACAAAGAGGCCCTTCAAATTAAAGACTCTGTGTGAGTCTGGTGTTCTGACTGAGGTGTGGCAGAACATCCCTGATTATCAGTATTAGATGTTCACTGTCTCAAGAACTGAAAGATGGATGATACATTTAGGCACTACAATAGAACACTTAGGTTTGACTCTGCTCTTTTTACACCATGATCAATGGCTTTACTTGCAGCTGAGTTAAACCAGTTCTGAGTCTTCTCTCTTATTCCACTATCACTTGTATGCCTTTACATCTTTTTTCCCCCCAAGATGGTTGTCCCAAATACTTTTTTAGAGGGTAGACTTTCTTTCTAATTTTAGTCTGTATTTTGAGGATACAGCTGTAAAAAAGGTTATTTTATCAACAACTCATGCTATGAAAGATTTCTGAGGTGTTTTTAAGTCTAATAATCTTTTCTGGCTGGAAACTGTCATTCAAAGATATCAATCAGGGAATTAAACAAAAATTTTGTTCTGAAAAAAATTTCACAATTTTCCAGTGTGCTGGGGAGGTATGGAGGACAAAACTTCTGTGCTTAGTGTTGTATGGTTTCTGAGGCTGAAATTGATTGAAGGCTGGAAGTGGTTCAGTTAAGTGGGGAGGTGGAGTTTGAAAATCTGGGTTACATGAACTCAAGATCCAAGGGAACATTTGCATAAGTACTTCTCAAACCACTGTGGACTGTTTTCAGATTCTCACATATTTTTCTTATATCCTATATATTTGAAAGAAACAGTAGGATAAACTGGGATTAAGAGATAAAAGTTATTTCAAACGGCATAGATGTATATAAGTTTACTCAGATTAATACCTTCTTGTAAAGCATATTTATTTTATTTTATTTTCAGAGTGTTGATGCATGTAGATCATAGACAACAGGTTCTTAAATTGAAAAGCACCTGCCTTATTGTGATGTGGATGTACTGCACATAGATAAATAGTTTTAAATCAATTTAAATCAGTCAGTCTGCCTCATGACATAAAGCAACGTTACAAGACCCTGACATTGGAAAATTCCTCAAGTCTAATGTTTATAGAATACAGTTAAGTAGATCTAAATCCCCGTGAATTTTGTAAGTGAAAAGAATTCTAAAAGAATTTCATGTCCTAATAATTCTCAGGATTCCATGTTTTATGTCCTGACAAATAAAAAATCAGTTAGTATCACTTCCCTGGCTCTGATTGAATGTGTAGTAAATTGTCATGATTCTTTTTCTTAAGGATAAATGAAAATGTCTATGAAATTAATATTTTTGTTATATTGGCACAGGACTAAATAAAACTGAGTTCTGAAAGACTTTTGTAGATGAAGGAGATTTACTCATTCCTTTATGATTAACCTAGAAACAGGAATATTTTAGCCCTAAGAACAAATGGGTCATCCACTTTGGATTCAGACATGCCATTTGAATAGAGAAAGACAACCTTAGGACCATTTTAATTACACAGTACTTTAAATGGTAAGGTTTACATGGCTCAGACTATTAATTGAAATAAGAAATTATTATTGAGCCCAGAAAAATTACTGCGTCCCAAAAATCAAAGCACACAACATAACAAAACCATTCACTGGTGCCTCAACATTTGGAAATTTTACTTGGTTTTTCACTAACTAATTAAAATAAATTGGAGAAGAAATGAACATCAAGAAATTTCAATAAATAAATTACATCCAAAAAAGTAAGTAAAGTAAAAAGAGTTATTGTTATTGCCAATAAAATTTAAATTGAAGAATGTTACCGTTACAGTGATTAGAATGTCCTTGTATGATGCAATGAAGAGACTTCATCATCCTCAGACGAATGATAGTACTCAAAATGGACCATCTTCTTGAGATTACAGGTTTCTAACTCAGGCAACTGAAACTTTATTGATAAATGCACTCACACACACATATGTTAAATGTATGGGATAAATTGCTCGTTTCATATTTTATCCTTATTTCTTTCATCACAAAATTGATTTCATTTGTTTCATTCAGGATATTCCAAACAAGATTTTTTAAACAGAAGATAAATCAAATATGTGTCTGGCAGATAATTATCAGCCAATAATAAGTCAAAAGTAACAAGCTAATGCTGGGGCCTGGAGAAGCAAAATTATGCACATTTGGAAATTTTAATCTGAAGTAGCTCTATTGTTGTCCTAGGAACTAAAGACACCTTAGCAGCTGGAGTAAATTAAGGAAACTGCTGAATCCCAACTTCTTGTTTCATCCAGAAACAATCTGCATCATAAGATCTCGGGCTATTTCACTGCTCAAAGAAAATACAGACTGGAAAAAGAAAAATATGCTGCCCTGATTTTGAGTGGGACAGAGTAGTACAGTGCTGTGTTTTAGATTTACTATAAGAATAATGTTGGTACTTCACTGATGTTTAGTTGTTGCTAAGTAGTG
>VZTB01011426.1:0-11183 GCA_013397245.1 Thryothorus ludovicianus | reverse complement strand
AAAAAGGGGCCCAAAAGTTGTGTCCAACCTTATTCCCATTTTGAAACGTGGCCCAAACCAGCATTTCCAACCTTATTCCCACATGGAAAAGGGGCCCAAACCAGCACTTTCAACCTCATTTCTGTTTTGAAAAGTGGCCAAAAGGCACTTCCATCTTGATTCCTGCTTGGAAAAGAGGCTCAAAAGGCTTGGAAAAGTGGCCCAAACCAACACTTCCAACCTTATTCCCATTTGGAAAAGTGGCCCAAACCAACACTTCCAACTTTATTCCCATTTGGAAAAGTGGCCCAAACCAGCACTTCCAACCTTATTCCCACATGGAAAAGGGTCCAGGATGTTCCCTACTCACCATGGAGCTTCCCCCAGAGCCACTCTGGGGAAGTTTGGGTTGACCTTGGAGATCTTTCCCAACCTTCACAGAAATGCCAAGCCACAAATTCCAACCTCATTCCCACTTGGAAAAGGGGCCCAAACCAGCACTTCCAACCTTATTCCCACATGGAAAAGGGGCCCAGGAGGTTCCTTACTTGCCGTGGGGCTTCCCCCAGAGCCACTCGCCCTCGTAGGTGGCCCCCCGGAGCCGTCCCTCCGTGCGGAACTCGTAGGTGAAGAAGCGCCGGGCCGGGGCCTCGCTGCCTTCCCCGCTTCCCCAGAGCGGAAAATCCCGCTTCCCGTTGAGCGCCTGGCGCACGGCCTGCTCCAGCTTCCACCGCCACACGGCCTGCGGGCACGGAAAACCGGGAATCAGCGCCGGCCCCAGGAAAATCAGCTGGAGACAACTTCAGGAAAGCAGCGAGGAGCTGCTGGATTCCCATCAAAGCCCGTCTGCAGCTTCTCCTGGGAGCTGGATACTGCGCCAAGGCACAGCAGTTGGGAGGGTGGGATTCCCACTTGGATATTAAAAAGCGGGAAAATTTCTGCTTGGATATTAAAAAAAAAAATAAAAATTAAAGAAATCAGAATTTCAAGTTGATTTGAAAAAGAGAAACTTCAGGGAAAGCAGCAAGAAACCGATGGGTTCCGACCAACATTCCTCACCCACCATCAACTCTGAGCCACCTCCGGCCATCTGATCCAGGATTTTCTTGGAAAAGGAGCCAAAAATCCCAACCCAATCCCAGCCTGGATTATTCTCCCGCTTTAAATAATGAAGAGATGGGAAAATCCCAACATCTGACCTTCATCTGGGGGTCCTTGGCGGAGAGGACGAACGTCTCTTCCGGGGTTGTGATGCGCAGGCCGTACCTGGGAGGGAAAAAAAAGATGGAAAACACAATTCCCAATCCATCAGCTCTTCCCATTCCCCTCCTGGAGCTCCTGATGCTTTCCCAGGTGGTTTGTCTGGAAAAAATCTCAAGTTCTCCACGGCTGGGTTAAATAATTTTGGGATTCACTGGTAACAAACGGGATGAGAGGGAACAGCCTCAGCCTCTTCCAGGGGAGGGTCAGGTTGGACATCAGCAGGAATTTTTTCATGGAAATTGTGGTCAGGCATTGGAATTACCTAGGGAGGTTTGGAGTCTCCATCCCTGGAGATGCCAAGGAATTCTGGGCTGGGATGGGACCCAGGTTGGATCTGATGATTCTGAAGAGCTTTTCCAACCTCAAATTTTCTGGGATTTCAATCTGGCAGCAAATTCCAAGGTGTTGAGACCCCATTATCCATATCCCAATCCCACTGCTCAGAAAGGAGGTGGGACAAAGCTTTGGATAATTCTCCCATCAACCTGAACATTTTTATTCCTTTTTCTTGAACTCCCAGTGGGAATTTCTCACTCACGATCCCGGAGCCAATTTCTCTCCGCAGTTTTCATCCACCCACACCAGCTTGAGATCAAAACTCTGGAAACTGTTTCCCTGGAAAAAAAAAAACGGAAAATGTAATCCTGTTATTGCTGGAAACATCCATGGAATGGCAGAGCTGGAGTGGCAGCACAAATTCCCAATTTTTTTTTCCATCCATCCCACATTGAGATGAGAGACCCTTAAGATGGAAAAACCACGGGAAAACGAAGGAAGTTCTGGTTTGAACATTCCAAAAGCTCTTCAAAAATTCCATGGCCACATCGAGGAGTAAAATATTCCTACGTGACCCTGATCTCCACAGGAATTCCTTCCCTATCACATGGCAACATTCCCAAATCATTCCAGCCAATATTCCCAGAGATTTGTGGCTGCTCCATCCCTGGAATTATCCAAGGAAAGATTGGACAGGGCTTGGAGCAACCTGCAATGGTGGGAACCATGGAATGGGGTGGGAATTGATCATCTTTAAGCTTCCTTTCCATCCAATCCATTCCAGCATTTATTTAGGATTTGGACTCCAGGTGGCACTGCCAAAAATATCCCAGAAATCCCAAATTTAAGGAGTCACTTTTGGGATCAGCAGCACCCAAACAGAACAAACTCCAATGGCTGGAATAAAAGGAAAATTCCAATTTTCCATCTCCTTTCCCTGCCTCACATCCAGATGTTGACAGGGAGTTTTCCAAGGAATTCCACAGTGCTCTCCCAGATTTGGGAGAACAAACAAGAAAGGGATATCAAGATTCCCAACCAAGTCAATCCCAATCCAGTTGTAAAGCTCAGCAGCAGCAGGTGAGACACAGATGGGAATTGTGGATTGAACACGGAGATAATTCCATGGATTTGCTAATTCCATGGATTTGCTGATCCCATGTTCCCATCCCACCCATCAGAGTGAGGCCATGATCCAACTCAGCCAGAACAGGATGGATGGCACTGGTTTCTCTTCCCAGAGTTTTTAGGGAATTCTCATCAGGAGGATGGGAATCCCACAGTGCCCAGGTGGAGCAGGGAATCTCCAGGCCATTCCCAAGGCTGGATCCTGATTATTCCCAAGGCTGTGTTTGGGAGAGCTTGGGAATGTCCCAGCTCCCAGGACAGGGTTTGGATACCTGAGGAGCAGAGGAGATTCCTGCTGGATCCCAGGAGCTCAGCCGGAGCCATCCAAGCTGCAATTCCCTCTTGGGAACACATCCCACAAAATTCCCAAAATAGCCCCAAAACCACCTACAACATCTGCAGCTGTGCCACAAACATGGAAAATCCTGTTTATCCCAATCAAATCCAGTTTATTCCAACATGTGGGAGCTCATGGAATCATTGATCCATCAGATCCCTTGGAATCACTGAGGGCCACAATTCCCTGTGGAAAAGGGTTTGGATCACTCCAAAGGTGTATGTGGTGGTTGGATAATCCACATTTCCTGGGAAAATGTTCTGTGGATCTCCTCCACTCCTTCCCAGATTTTCCTTTATTCTCCAGAGCCAAGCACACGTGGATGGATCCAAGACAAAATTTTCCCAACTTTCCCCAACAGCCAAACTGCCGTACTTTTAACATCAAAAAACTG
Organism: Thryothorus ludovicianus; assembly: GCA_013397245.1. NCBI lineage: Eukaryota > Metazoa > Chordata > Aves > Passeriformes > Certhiidae > Thryothorus > Thryothorus ludovicianus. Next base: position 7,806 of record VZTB01011426.1, on the reverse strand, counting down.
GAATTTCACTGCCATTCCTATGGAAATCCCTGCCATTTCTGCCATCCCATCGGAATTCCAGAGTCGTTTGTCCGCGTTCCCTTGCCGGACGTTCCGGCGGATCCCGGCTCACCTGGATGAGCACCAGGACGTCGTCGAAGAGCAGGAGGCGCTCGGAGCGGGCGCTGCCGGCGGCGATGGGAACGTTCCTGCTGTCCTCCAGGAGCCGCCGCTCCGGGACACACAGCACGTCCTGGAGCAGCGGGAAAAACCGGGATTGGGGCACGGACGTGGAATTCCAGGCAGGAATTCCTGCAGGGAGCAGCTGGCTCGGGGTTCCAGCGACTGTGACACATTTGGGACACAAACTCGGCTTTGAACCCCCAGGGAGCTTCTCCAGCTCTTCCCTGTTGAATGCCAGCCTGATTCCTGATCCATATCAAATTCCCAATCCATATCAAATTCCCAATCCATACCAAATTCCTGATCCATATCCAATTCCTTCTAACTCACTTGGGACACAAACTCAGCTTTGAAACCCCCAGGGAGTTTCTCCAGCTCTTCCCTATTGAATTCCAGCCTCTGATTCCTGATCCATATCAAATTTCTGATCCATATCAAATTCCCAATTCATGTCAAATTCCGAATCCATGTCAAATTCCCTCTGGCTTGGGGTTCCAGTGACAGTGGCTCCACTGGACACAAACTCAGCTTTTAACCCCCCCAAGGAATTCCTCCAGTTCTTCCACCCAGATCTGCTCTGTTAAATTCCAACCTCAAATCCCCAATCCATATTAAATTCTGATCCATATCAAATTCCCAATCCATATCAGATTCCTGATCCATATCAGATTCCCGATCCATATCAAATTCCCAATCCCTGTTAAATTCCCAATTCAATGAAATTCCTATTGGACTCCATATCAACAATCCACACCAAATTCCTGATCCACACCAAATTCCTGATTCACTTCAAATTCCCAGTCCCTGTTAAACCCCCAATCCGCATTAAATTCCTGATCCCTACCAAATTCCTGACCTATACCAAATTCCCAATCCACATTAAATTCCTGATCCCTACCAAATACCTGACCTATACCAAATTCCCAATCCACACCAAATTCTCCATCCAAATCTAATTCCCGATCCCTGTTAAATTCCCAATTCATATTAAATTTCTGATGCCTGTTAAATTCCCAATCCACAATTAATTCCCGATCCCTGCTGAATTCCAAACCCCTGCTAAATTCCCCATCCCTGCTGAATTCCCAATCCCTGCTGAATTCCCCATCCTTGCTGAATTCCCGGTCCCTGCTAAATTCCCAATCCCTGCTAAATTCCCAATCCCTGCTAAATTCCCGATCCCTGCTGAATTCCCCATCCCAGTCAAGCTCCCCCGGGCCTCACGGTGAATTTGCAGCCCAAGGATTTCCAGAGCTCCTTGGTGACGGAGGCTTCATCCAGGACCTGGCCGATGAAGGATTCCAGCTTCCCGAATTCCCGCATGACTGCGGCCACCACATCCTGCTCAGATCCCTGGGAAAGGCGGAAAAGCCCAAGGAGCGCTTCACACTGGGGCCAAGGTCGGATTTTCGGGAATATTTCTCAACGTCCAGGCCAGATTTTTGGGAATATTTAGCAACGTTCAAGTTGGATTTTTGGGAATATCCAGCAATATGTCCACCCTGGACTGAGGGAGGTCCAGGCTGGATTTTCAGGAATATTTTCCAAAGGAGGCCAGGGTTGGATTTTCAGGAATGTTTATCAATGTCCAGGCTAAATTTTAGGGAATATTTAGCAATGGAGGTCCAGGTTGGATTTTTGGGAACATTTAGCAATGTCCAGAATGGAATTTAGGGAATATTTAGCAATGGAGGTCCAGGCTGGATTTTTTAGGACAGTTAGCAAAGATGGTCCAGGTTGGATTTTAGGGAATATTTAGCATCATGTCCCTCCAGGAATGAGGAGATCCTGGTTGGATTTTTTGGGAATATTTATCAATGTCCAGGTTCAATTTTTGGGAATATTTATCAATGTCCAGGTTCAATTTTTGGGAATATTTATCAATGTCCACATTGGATTTTAAGGAATATTTATCAATGTCCAGGTTGGATTTTAAGGAATATTTAGCAATGGAGATCCAGGCTGGAATTTAGGGAATATTTACCATCATGTCCCTCCTGGAGTGAGGTAGATCCAGGTTGGATTTTTGGGAATACTTATCAATGTCGGTTGGATTTTTGGGAATATTCACCATCGTGTCCATCCTGGATGAAGGGGCACCCAAGTTGGATTTTTAGGGAATATCTACCAAAGAAGGTCTAGGTTGGATTTTAGGGAATATTTATCAACGTGCACGTTGGATTTTTGGGAATATTCAGCATTGTGTCCATCCTGGACTGAGGGAGGTCCGGGCTGGATTCTTTTAGGGAATATTTAGCAAAGGAAATCCAGGCCGGGTTTTCGGGAATATTTCTTCCCCTAGATCCGACCACCAGGAGCCACCCGGCATTCCCGGAATTCCCACCTGGTGGAGCTGCCCCTGGAGCCGGGCGAGGAGCCCCAGGTAGCTCTGGATGTGCTCCCGGAAGGGTTTGTGGAGCGCGGCCTGCAGGGCCAGCCCCAGGGAGCTCTCCGGGCTGAAATCCCGCAGGAATTCCTTCAGCACCTCCTTGTGCAGCTTCCAGGCCTCGCTGGAAAATCGGGAATTAGGAGAGAGGGTGGTTAATTATCCCGGAATTCGCGCCCCTCTGTTTTCCAAACATCCTGCGCCACGAGGATGGAGCAAGCCGTGAAAAATCCGGGAGCGTGCTCCTTCTAAATTCATATTTGGAGCTGTTGCTTCCAGAAAAATCTGGGATTAGTGGGAATTTCCAGGTTCACACCCCTTCCTTAAATCCCCAAATCCCAAATTTTTGACTCCAGAAGGAGCTGAGGGTGCTTGGAAAGAGGAAAAGCCAATCCTGGAATTCTCCAGGCTTGGACCGGGCTTGGAGCAACGGGAGCCGTGGAAAAAAAAAGGGAATAAAGCACTTGGGACTTGGGAATGTGCTCCTTATATATCCACATGGTCATTCCCTGCTTCCATAAAAATCTGGGATGAGAATTTCCAGATTCCTACCCCTTCCCTAAATCCCTAAATCCTAAATTTCCAGTTCCAGAAGGAGCTGAAGGAGCTCAGGAAGAGGAAAATCCAATCCTGGAATTCTCCGAGCTTGGACAGGGCTTGGAGCAATGCAGGAGCTATCCCAGGATGGAACAAGAGGATTTTTGGAGCATTTTTCCAAATCATTCCAGAATTCTGGGATTCTCCGGTGTCCCTATATCCCAAGAATTCCCAGAATTCCCAAGGACTTTCCCCCCCTCTCACCTCTTGCTCTTGGTGGCCTGCTCGAAGCCCTGGACCACGACAAAGTTGGCGAAGGTGACGAAATACCTGGAAAAAAATTCCAAGGATACCCGGGAGGAGTTCAAGAGGGAATTTTGGGATGAGTTTATGGATCTCAAGTTGTTGGGGAGTTCCCTTAATCCCACAAAAGCACCTCTGAAAAAATGCAGGCCTGGATATTTGATGGATTAGGATCAAAGGTTGGGATCGGATCTTGGAATTCTTTCCCAATCTTAATTCCAGGATTTTTTTAGGTAAGGCCAAAATGCTGATAAGACCAGAGTCCATTTCCAATGGATTTTATGGAAAGAAATTCCTGTCTGCAGGCTCTGAGCTCTTCATTCACAAAATTCCAATCAGAATTCCAAAAAATATGGGAATTCTGGGATGAAAATGTTGGAGTTGCCACACTTTGGCTCTGAGCTTGGTTGATTTTTCCAAGAAAAAAAATGAATTTTTTTTTTTTTTTCCCATTTAAAATTTTCCAAGATTTTCTTCCAAGATCTGCATTTTCTCCTGGACCAAAAATTCACAGCAAATCCCACATTTCCCATGCAAATCCCACATTTTCCCAACAAATCCAACCTTGTAAAATCCCATCTGGAAAATCCCAACTCAAAAATCCAAACTGGAAAATCCAAATTGGAAAATCCCAACTGGAAAATCCCAGCTGGAAAAGCTTTGGCCATTTTCATGGAGGAAAATGCAAGGAATTGCAGATTTTTATGGAATTTCAGCTCTCCATAAACTTTGATTCCTGCTGGGATCTCAGATCCCAATCCAAAAGCACAAAATCATGGAAAAACCACATCCAATCCCCTTTTCCAAAGATTCTTGGAAAATTGATTGGATGTCCTTTGATTGGAAATCCTTTCCAAGGACATTTCCCCTCATCCTTCTGTGGGGTTTAATCCCATTTTTTCCCATTTTTTCCCAACTTTCCCACTCCCCGCTCCGGAATTCTCCCAATGGCATCACTCCAATCCCATTTTCCAGAATATTCCGGCACTCACTGGATGTAGAGGCTCAGGAAAAGCTCCCCTTTCCAGAGGATGTAAAAATCCTGGATCCAGCCGGAGTCGGAGCCGTCGCCTTTCCCCCTCAGGATTCGGGAATTCTCCTCGGTGAAATTCCAGAGGGTTTGGAAGCGATCGTTGAGGAGCACCAAGAGTTGGAAATTCTCCTTTTCCTTGGGATCACGGGGCTCTGCCAGGGAAAAGCAGGGAAAATGCCACGGGAAAGTCGGGATTTCCGAGGAATTTGGGGGATTTGGGGTCTGCGTTTGGTAAATCCTCAAAAGGAAAAAGAGGAAATTCCCAGAATTTTCTGAGTTCATGGAGCCGTTTTGGCTGGAATGGGATAAATTTAAGAATTTGTGGAAATGGATGAAAAAAATGGGAAAAAAGGATTTGAAAATGAGGAAATTCCAGGAATTTTGGAGTCCATGGAGCTGTTTTTTGGAAGGAATAAACTAAATAATTTGGGAAAATAAAGAGCAAAAAAATGGGAAAAATGGATCTGAAAAAGGGGAAATTCCAGGAATTTTTGGAGCCCATGGAACTGTTTTGGCTGGAATGGGATCAACTCCATCCCAAACTCTCTGGCCGCTCATCCCAGTGCTCCAGAGGGAAAATTCCCACCCTTTTCCCAAGGGACCATTACAAATTTCCTTGGAGTCTTCCCAAAAGGAATTCCTGGAAAGATCTCATCCAGGCAAGTCAGGGCCAGGAATTTCCCGGGATTTGGCATTTCCTGGGAATCCTTCCTTTGACTGACCCCAGTGGGAATTCCAGAGGAAAATTCCCGGGATTTACCTGCCTGGAGCAGAGGTTTGAGGATGAGGGCATCAATCCGGGCCAGGCAGGAGGAAAAGTTTTCCTCCACTTGGAGCAGCGATCCCAAAATTCCAGCTGCAGACATGGCCTGGAAAAAGATGGGAATTACTCAAATCCCTGGAAAACAGAGCAGCTGTCGGATTCCATCTCCAAGGTTTTGCCATTTCCAGGTGGGGCCGATCCCAAAAATCTTTGGGAAAACAATCAGAGAAAACTGAACACAACTTCCCTAAATTTTCCCAAATTTTCCCTGATTTTCCCAAATTCCCGATGATGTCAGGGCTGCAAAACCTTTGGAAAAATCTGGAATTCCTTGTGGTAATCCCAATTCATTCCAGAGGGATTTTCCCAGGAAAAAAACCTGGAATTTCAAAGGATGAAGGAGAAATCTCTTTGTATCCCTCTCATTCCCAAATTCCCGATGATCTCGGCACCACAAAATGTCTGGATAATGCTGGAATTCCTCATGGAAATCCTAATGAATTCCAGTGGGGTTTTCCCAGGAGAAAATCCTGGAATTCCAAAGGAAAAAGGAGAAATCTCTTCACATCCTTCTCATCCCCAGCCTTCTTTTCCCAAATTCCCAATGATCTCAACACCACAAAACCTCTGGAAAAACCTGAAATTCCTCGTGTTAATCCTGAATCATTCCAGAGGGAGTTCCCTGAATTCCCAGAGGAAATCTCCCAAATTCCCAGAGGAAATTCCCACAGGAAACTCCCCCAATTCCCAGAGAAAACCTCCCGAATTCCCAGAGGAAATTCCCACAATTCCCAGAGGAAATTCCCAGGCTCTTTCCTGCCCAGAGCCTTTCCCAAGGAAATTCCGGCTCGGGAAGCCTCAGGTGTTTTTCCAATGCCAATGGAATGTGAACATTCCCGAGCCGGTCCGGCCTGTGGCTCAGCTAGGCTGGGATTAACTAGAGCCGGTTTTAGCATCCAAACCTAAACCCACGAGATTCCCAAGGTTTATTCAGCTCCCATTCCCAAGAAACCCCAACTCTGGAATGAGGAATCTCCACATTTCCACCTTTACTCCTGGATTTCTCTGGAATTTTTTGCCTCCAAAATCCACTCAAGGCAGGACTTTCGGGATAATCCCACCTGCATTCCCAAAAATTCCCATTTTCCCTCCCTTTGGGAATGAAGGCACTGCAGGGAGCAGCTGCACATTCCAGGAATTCCAGGGCCAAAGGGATTTTCCCTAAACAGCCTCAGCTTCAGGCCAGGCCTAAAGAAAGCCGAGTTTAAACCTGGCCCCAAATTAAACCCAAATTTAAACTGAATTTAAACCGAAGTTTAAAACCAACCCCAAATTAAACCAAAGTTTAAACCGAATTTAAATCTAGCCCCAAATTAAACTCAAATTTAAACCAAAGTTTAAAACCAAGCCCCAAATTAAACCAAAGTTTAAACCGAATTTAAATCTAGCCCCAAATTAAACTCAAATTTAAACCAAAGTTTAAAACCAAGCCCCAAATTAAACCAAAGTTCAACCAAAGCCGCAAATTGAACCCAAGTTTAAACCCAGGTTTAAACCCAAACCCAAATTAACCCAAAATTTAAACTCGGCCCCAACTTAAACCCAAACTAAACCAAAGCTTAAACCCAACCGCAAATTAAACCCAAGTTTAAATCCCGGTTTAAGCCCAGCCCCTCTTCTACCTTTAACTCATTATTTTCAAAACGCCTCCAAAGCTCCGCTTTTCCCTCCAAAACGAGCCCTGAATCCCGAATTTTCATGGAATTCCGGAGCTCCTGGAAGGATTTTTTTCGGGATCACCTTCCCCCGGACAGAAACCTGCTAAACCGAGTTTATCAACCCGGCTTTAATTATCGCTCTCTTGGCACCGCCGCGGCTTCTCCAGCTTTGTTTCCTCCGCCCTGGAATTCCAGGGGAGGCTGGAAAATCCCTCCCTGCAGCAGCAGGATCGGGAATGGTCCCGCCTGGAAAAGCCGCGGAGGGAGCAAGGACGGAGTTTAAAATCCGCCAGGAGTGAAATTCCTTAAAAAAGAAAAATGGAAATTCCAAGAGAAAAGCGAGGTTTCGTGGGAAAATCCGCTCCGGAATTGGCTCCCGGTTCTGGCTGGGGAAAACATTCCCGAATTTCCTCTGGAGCAAATCCAACTGATCCTAAAACCAAGCGGGAAATCCCAAATTTTGATGGGTTATGGAGCGACTCACCTGGCAGGAGGCACCGCAGGAAAATTCCCGGCTGGACAAAGCTCCGGCAGGCGCAGAAATCCGGGAATTCTCGGCGATCTCAAGGCTGGAATTTTTCCCTCCCATCTCTCCCTCCCACATTTGGGAGGCAGAGCCCCAAATCCCAACCACCCACGGGAGCCGGGATTACAAAATTCCAATTCTCGGGCTTCCCAAAGTTCTTGCTCCTCCTCTTCCCCTTTTTTGCTTTTTTTTAATAATCCCGGATTTGGTCATCCCGGATTTGGTCATCCCGGATTTTCGGGAAGTTGAAAATTTCGGGAAGTGAAAGGAGAAAAGTCAGAAGGGGTGAAGGGGTTTGGGGGAAGGGAGGGGGGAGTTTGGGAGCTCCCCAAAATTTTTCAGCCCCGCTCTGTTCCCACAAAAAATTTGGGATTTTTT